>NCQV01077524.1:31132-48999 GCA_002740545.1 Lophocereus schottii | reverse complement strand
CACCATTTTCCTGATATCTCTCCAACGGTAACTCCAAATGATGTGAAACTTGATACATGTGAAAGCTAACATTCGGAGCTTTCCAACAAGACAAATTTGATCAAATTTGGCTAAGAAATCTGGGCGATATGGCCATTCAAACTGGACACTTCAACACTGGAAATTGGCAGACCAACTTTATGCAATTTTCTTCCTTGTTTTAGGGCTTTATGGTTTTTCCTTGTTTTTCCTTGTTTTAGGGACGATTAGGCTCCCTTGATTTATGGTTTTGTAGCTTGTTGAAGGCTCCCATTCCCCTCTATATAATGGGAAGCCTTAAGGCTTGCAAGGTAATATCTTGAAGTATATGAATTTGTGAGTTTGAAAACTCTCTCCTTTGAAATCCTAGTGTTATATCCTGAGCTTGGCAACTCAAGTGGGTCTCTAGGTCTCTTTCTTTCAATTACAAGGTGATTAAGTTCAGTAACTAGTTGTTATAAAGAGATTGCCCAAGTGTTCTCCAAGGGTGGCTCCTAGGATTATCCCTTGAAAGGTCACTTGACTATCCTTCCATATTTACCAACCCGTGTTCACCATTGTAGTAATTTTGTGAGTTGAGTTTTGCCCAGGTTATTCTCCATCAGTATGGTTTCACCAAGTTGATTTATTATCGTTCTTTTATTATTAAAGCATTTGGCTTTAATTTTCTTATGATGAATCATTTGTTCTAGATTGCTGCTTATTAACATAATTGACTGGGTATCATTTTGTATGACTTTGGGATATTGGTTTTGGCTTTGAGCTATGCTTTCTGCCTCATCTAGTGGAGGTGTGCGCTGGACCTATCGATCAAGTTGTAGCATAACTGATATTTTGTATTGTGATTATGATAATTGCGTCTGTGATCCATTGGGCCCTTTAGTCTGTGACATTGATTGTGTATTCTAATTTTATAATATGTGACTCTTTGCTATTCTACCACCGGGGAAATAGTGACTTTAGCCATAAAAATTGTATTTCATTTGACATGTTTTATCACTATAGTATCTGAACAGAATATTGTTTTGGCATGTATAACTGCATATTTTAAGGTTTGAGAACAAGTTGTATGTTCGCAAAACCTTGTCATGCTTTATTAATTTGTTTTTACTGTTATAAATGACCCAAACTATGTTTTACTCGTATGCCTAACCCAACTAAAGGACTGATATGCCACTTATTGGGCTTTTAAGCTCATCCTTTTATCTTCTATTTTTCAGGTCTTACTTCTATTAGTATCTAAGTCAGGAAGTGGGGATCAGTTACTGTTATGGTTGTTATGGATCTGAAAGACTTAGTTTGTTAGCCAGAGGACCAGTATTACATTGTTTATGCATTAGTTGAGTTATGTATATTGGAGGATGTATGACATTTGGATTCCCATAGATTAGTAGTTCTATTCTTATTATGGTTAGCTTGAATTCCAACATTATTCTGTGTTTGGGAAATAATATTAATCTTTGATATTTATAACTATGTTTGGTAATTGAGTACTGTATATTTGCGGGACTCTCAGTACTACAGGTATGCAGCGTTTGTTATTCCCCACTTTGGGGCATGACAATATTTTTTAGTAATTATCATTACTGTAATTGGTTGTGCACATAATGTGTTTAGTGTGTGTAGGCTGACATTGCGTGTCCATACTATGAGATGATTGATAAACTATACCTAGAGAAAGCGAGGGACGTAAGAGATAACCTTGTAAGTGAGCAGTTTTAGTGAAGGGACATGCTGAGGGAGGAGGGTCATTATCAATCCCTTAAAGAGGAGGAGCACACATGTTTTATGGATGACATCACCAATGAAAATGCGAAATTAACGTAGGTGGTCCACCTTATAATAGCGGCTGTGATTATCCTTTTTACGATTGCTTTGTGTAAGTAGGTTCTATGGCAGCCAAATTTAGGTCATGCTCTTTTGGGTATTGCAGTCGGAGTTGTTGTGTAATATTCAGGTGTGGTCATCATTTGTATGCTTCCCATGTACCCATCGGACTCGCTTGATGGTTACTATATTGGCCTTTTTTTCCCTCTCCTAGTCACTATGTAAGGCTGATTGTGTGATATGCCTAATGCCTGTGCCAATTACTATGTCCATCTTTGTCGTGCGAATGATTTACTTTGTGGTCGACTATATTCTTAATGCAACTATTATGTCTATGTATGTAATACGACTTTTGGATGTACTATGTATGGATGATTGTTTACAACTAGTCCATCACTTTTGTAATCACCAATGTTCCTACTATTCAAGCCTTCCATTGATGGCTGGTTGGTGTCTAACGAACTCCGTGTACAATATCCCGATTTACTTCAAATAACTTCTAGGATATTGTTATGAAGATTTTTGTTTATCTAGGGATGTGTAGGGTAACATTTGAATGTAAAGGTGCCCCAGCTGGATTTCTACTCGGTTACTTTCACAATAAACATTGTTGCAAGTGTTCAAACAATCCTAAATTGTTGGTGATGAAGTAGTTGTTCCTGCTTTACTATCCTCACTTCATTTAGGTAACATCTCGGGACAGCATGGGAGCTCATCCTAGGACATTTATAATGTTCGATTAAGATTGACAAGCATAATAAGTGGGAATAATGGAAGGGTCTAGGTTACAAAAAGAGTGCTATTGAAAAACTGGAGGTCATCACAGATGGTACTAACAAGTTAAGAATGATTACATAGAACAATGGCGTATGAACATAGTTGTGGAAGCTTAGTACCAAGCACATTCACTGTAGTGCGGCTATAGTCGAAGTAGTAGTAGTAGGGTTTCATATATAATGGTGTATGACTCAAACCAAGCCTTGGTTACATGTGAAATAAGTAATGTAAGTTGATGAGTTATATCATACATGAGAGTTGAACATGTTAATGTCGGGTGTGTCATACCTTCATAAGAAACGACACGTGCATCGACTCCCTAGTGATTCTAGTGGCATACACTTTTGAGTTGTCCCATAGTAATGCAACGCCTCCAATGAACCCAAACGGCTCAGTGTAGAAGTAGTTAAAGCCATGTGCCTGCGATGCTTCCTTGCATTCTATGCAGCTGTGTAAGTGTCTATATAGAAGATAACTACAGCATGAGTCATGCACATGATGATGAACAAGTTTGGCTGGAATGACACTCTTGCAATGTCTTTGCAATTCCAATGTATATACGAATATTTTCAGTCGTGTGCTTTGAAACTGCAAACAGTATCCCGACCATAGAGTTCGTTGATCGACTGTGAATGTCAGACACCACTCTACCCAATTCTTTAAGAGTGGCGAAGTTGACGCTAAACTAGACTACACGACAGCAACTTGAAAGGACATATAAGTATGTGTCATCATGCCATCCACCAAACCGGATAGCTGTAACATCGCTTATGATTAGGTACGTCAACTTTGGAGTGTATCACGAGCTACGAGTTAGGTCAATGTCATATGTCTCATATATACCGTCTCTTTCCATCATGTACTCGCGATGGAAGCAATATCCTCCATGTATCTACACGTTTTCCCTCTATTCTAGTGGCTTCTATGAGTCGAAATCCTTAAGTATGTGTACTTGTCTCGGCATAAGATGGCCGGAAAGCAACGTTTACTTCAGATTATCTTTTATGATGATGTCATTCCATGAACGGACAAGGAAGTTCATGAACATTTATAACATGACATTATCAGGAGCCAAGAAAGTACCGTATTCAACCTACTCTAGAGTTTGTAGGTCATGGGCATTGTGTGGGGAAGTAGCCATTCGCAATTGAGATGGGCGTTGGGTGTAGTTTGCACCTTTGTAAAAACATTTTTTTGATTTTTAGTTCATGTTAGTTGCCATCTACAAGCAATGAAATAATGTTAAAGTAAGGGAATTGTGTAGCAGGTACCTAATTTATTGTTTTACCAACCTCTAACCAACTCTTATACAAGCTAATGTCATCAATATGTAAAGTAATGGCCAACCAACATGGCTAACTATTCATACAATCCCTTTCCCTTTAAAGGGTTTGACAAATTTAAGTCGTTGACACACATAAGGAACTAGAGATAATTATTATTTGTATTATATGCTCTAGTAGAATAAACCAAAATAAATAGATGCTCCACTCGAGAAAGTCACCTTTTAAAGAGGGGGAAAGTTTCCTTGTTAATCACATCGAATATTAGGACGTGCGGCCTAAAGAGCATGAGCACCTCAACTTTTGGCGGAAAATTAGGCTCATTCGGCGCCAACTCTCCTCTTTACCGTTCATATCAGTAAGGATTTATCCACCTACGCCCACTTCTTCCACGTCAGTTAAGGCATCTACGAAAGCCACTAACAGTCACTCTTTAACCACTAATCTACTTTACATTAAATTTAGCATCTTGAGGAAGGATGACGAATTCATAGATATCACAAGTGACATAACTAAAGACGTTGGGATTGTTTGGGATTGTGGGCATCTGATTGATGTAATCCCAGCAGTGGGCGATGGGTTCCGTATGTACATACTATGCTATCAAGTGTATACAATTCTTCTTTATTGTCAATTTAATCCACCACTATATCCTCACATTTGAAATTCCCTTCATCCCAGTGTCATCCCTAATTGCAATTTTGTATTAAATTATCTTATAAATGTGTGGCAACTTCCAGTGGGTAGATGACCTCCTCACCTAGCCATGGAAAGTTTGTGTGATGATGTTGGAAATGTAATGTTGAGAGCAAAGGTCTCAACTGCTCACTGTTTTATTGATGATGTGCATATTCCGGGACATTCATGGGCAACTAAAAGTGGAGTTCCATCAAGCGATCAATGGGGTCACGTGACCATGTATAAAATTGTTATGGGTCGGGTAGTATAGGCTGCCACAAAGTACGAAACAGTATGGTTGTGCTTATGATCAAACCATACAATTTTTAAGTTGAAGTTCAATGTATTACGTCACTCAACCAGTGTTACATAATTGAATTTGACCATAGGCTACTCCATTAAAAGCGTTGTTTAACTTCAATTATGTATGAAAAGTATTGACGCTTTAAACGCACCTTTTTTGGATAATATCAAACTTTTGAGATGATCGATCCTCACCAACCCACTGGTGAAACCTATATTTTTCATTCTGTACATCTGTTTACATATCCAACTACTCCTATACTTAGTCGCAAGATTGGAGGAGCTACTTCAACATGTTATGCATGTAACTGAGTCTTTACGTATAATTTGAGTTGTATTATTTGTTGCTTCACTATGTAATTGATTTGTATGCAAATCTTTTATGTAATCACACGAACCATATATTGAAAGTTTCCATACAAACAAAAACATCCCGAAAATATTATATCTGAATATCCAAACATACCAAAGATCCATGGGGATTACAGTGGGTTTCTAACTACTTCATCCCCATTCTGTTATTTTAGCCGCCTGTATGTACAACTACGAAAAATATTCACAACAACCAATTCAACACAAACATCCTTAGATAATACTAGGGAACATACCAGGATTTCAGCCGTGGACAACCCAGGGTATTACACTAGTTTTCTAACCTCATCATCCCCATTCCCTTGCTTTAGCATCCTACATGTAGAACTACAAAAAATATTCACAGCAGCTAATTCAGCATAAACAACTTGGGAGAATAACAATGAACATCCTACGGTATTGCAGTGTTTTTCTAACCAAAGCATTTCCCGATGTCACTGTATTAACAATAGTACATCACAAACAACAATAATTTTTAATGCAACTATACAAAATACTAACCATAACCAATTCAACGCAAACATCCTAGGATAATACCAGGATGTTTATCGCGTGGTAGAATAATGATGACTATTATGTCCACAATCACAATACTGTCCATGACAGCTAAACTGTCTAATATCATAATCAAGTACAATAGGGGTTCGTGTAAATTACCTCTTCACCCTAACCAAACCTAACCATGAAACACGTTTAATGGAATATCAAATGCGTAATTCATGTATGTATTGTGCCCCAATAATATAATCATATGCGTAACTTATGCATGCATTGTATTACTAATAATTTTGATTCCAGGGGCATTAAGTAAAATGTAAATACACGGGACATCAGCGAAAACATGAAGCATTGGGCATCCCTTATTAACGCAAATCGACATCATTTAACTCTATAGAAAACCAAGCAAAACAAATTACATTAATCTACCGTACCAAAACTTACATAAATCTAACTATAAATGACATCTAACCTTGTATGGTGTGGGGTCCAGTAGGCTTAGCAAGTACTTGTACCTTATATGCTTCACGTCAGTTAGGTCAAAGTACAATCTACCAATGTTCATGGGCAACAAGCCCATGAATGCGAGAACAAACAATCCACAATCATGGTCCCTGTGTTTAAAACATCACACTAACTGAGTAGTAATCACTAAAACTAAACATGGAACATGCAAGAGGGAGTGTCAGTACAGTACTCAACATTTACTTATTTTGCTGTGGAAATTGTGGTTGTTTCACTGACCAAGATAGTGGCATCGCGAACTGTCGAAAAAGCATCAACACCATATTGATGTTGTATCTCTACATACAGTATATAGCACATAACATTTTAGAAACTTACACAATTCCAACCATATCCAATGAACTTTTCCTTCATCCGTCACTTACCATACCATTGATGAGCTCCTGCCTTTGCTAATCATCCTACGTCATGGAGTCGTACACAACATACTACATCCATTACAAATCAATCATCACCAACAACCAATGTCTGCTAGGTTCATCAAATAGGGGCAAAACAACTACAACGTCATTGGGAATGAAGTACATAGTTAGCATATCGTAGTGCACATTCATGTATAAGGTTAGTAAGGCAGAACACCTTTGCACTTACAAATCGAATGTTCAGATGGAAGTGCTTCTTCATACATATCCATATCTTCCCCAAGATATCTATACACCTCGTAAATATATGCTATAATACATACACCACTTAAACTGTTAACGATTATTGCATCAAACCGAACATCAAGTGCACTTGCATAGTCTTCCTCACCCATCATACCTGATCATGTTAGCATAAAAACACTGACTACCACACTAACTCCGGGTACGTATGTTGTCTCTAGTGAAAGAGGTCTGAGTACATATCAGTAGCGAAGCCCTCTAAACAGTACTTCGTCGCATCATCTCTCGCACCATGCTTCAGAACAACATTTCTAAGGCCCTTTAAAAAGTTGATTGACACACACCTCTAAGTTTCTTCAATATGTCCATCTCGAACTCCAAAAACAGAGCTATCAAGTGTACGATCTCACAGCTTGCCAAACACAAAACACGGAACTTGTCATTATTGCCAAGAAGTCCTGATACAATACATTAGCACAACCTAATGGCACAATACCTCACCTTCTCATCGAAGGACACAAGGGAATGTGGAAAGTGCATGGGGTTGTCACCATATTAGGCCGCATACTTTGCACACCTAAAACATCCTACCACATGGAAATCATACTTTCAAATGATGACCAAAGTAATGGTCATTCGCACAGGAAAGATTTTAATATAGAAATTAGATAAATACATACACTTGCATGGCAATCACCTATAACCATCTTAGTGCGAACCACCTTTCTTGCTGGGATATCACCTAACTCCTATGTATCTGTAACCTCCATCGGCTTTCACGTATAGGTCATAAGAGAAACCCTATACTGTATTTGTCCTCTACGCCAGGTGTTTGGGTTTACGCATGTGGAGTCCAAAAGACGAGTAAATCTACTAGTCTAAGGCCTTCGCTTATATAGGTTAACAACTGCGCATGGGACTTCCCCACTACCATTGGATAACACAACCACCTCCTCTGCCCTACACCCATTGGCTTCCTCGGGTAGAGTTCCCCTTTCAGTATTCCCCACCTCAGTTTATGTTGTTACCATCCCAACCTTTGCCTAGGAATCTTGATCTCCATTGCCATCCCCAGGCAGCTGCTGACTTCTCCATTAGTGGGCGTCCGGGTAGTCGCACTGACAGCCTCAATGGGCTCCACTAAACCGGCAGTCTGAGCCTACTAAATGGGGGTAGCGTCACCTTGCTCCGCACACTCTAACACTTGCTTCCCACTATCACCCTAATTAGTTCTCCATCATCATCACTAGAGGAAGTATCAATATTGGTTACATGAAAAGTACAGGTTATATGCACACTTTCACCTGGCACCCCAACTAACAGTTGCGGTGTTCCTGGAAGGCGGCACCTGAACGACCGGCTACTCAACATTGGGCACCTAAACAACAGGTTCTTCACCCCCTACACCTCAATAGCCACCTGCGCCACAGTTGGCTCCTCAATAGCTGGCACATCGTAAGCTGGCTACTCTACATCATGCACCTCAATAGTTGGTACCTCAAAAGCCAACTCTAACACACTCAGGTGTTGAACATGGGGCATCTCAATAGTCTGCTCCTCAACCTCCCACAACTCAGGAGTGGTTGCCTCTTTTATACTTTGTTGATGATCATCTATACTATATAGCATTGTGCTTGTCATTCCCAACCATTATCACGCATACCATTTTATAATACTCATCATACCTAGCACCCCGCCCTGATGGTCTGTATCACCAGCATCATCATTTCCTCCATTGTATGCAGAAACATCTTCATACTTCCCTATTCTATCCTCCAAATCACGAATACAACATATTGACATCTCCACCTTACTCTCCAGTGACTCGCAATTCTCCTTTTGCAGCTACAAGTCTTCATCCGAGTACGTCGAAGCTGGTCCTTATTTGATAACACCCCTGGATGCAGCAAAGCATCATAATTTATTCATGCAAGGTAGTAATTACATTGCAATTGCAACAACAAACCGTGCTGCATTACCTCTCCTTCCTTCACATAGTAGCTCCACTCATCTGTCTACAAAAAATTGCTCACAATTTGTTGCATCTTCTTGATAAGTGCTTAAAGTGTATATCATGTTCGAACATCATTTTTGCTACATTTTTAGGGAATACTATGTGCTTTATTTTATAATTTATGTTCTTTTTGCCATTTTATGCTTTGGTATGATTCTTTCATGTGTT
Source organism: Lophocereus schottii (assembly GCA_002740545.1). NCBI lineage: Eukaryota > Viridiplantae > Streptophyta > Magnoliopsida > Caryophyllales > Cactaceae > Lophocereus > Lophocereus schottii. The sequence continues at coordinate 39,931 of NCQV01077524.1, read as the reverse complement.
TTGTAGGTTTTTGGACCATTTTACCCCATATGTGATCCCAAATAAGTATATTTGGACTACATACAAACACCCTTTAGTTGCTATGCCTGTGGAAGGAAGAAAGAACAAAAAGAATATCAGGCCAGAGCTGACCACGGTTTGCTCGTGGTGAAGGCCACGGTCTCTGGTGGACTTCTTTCCCTCGAGACTGATTGTTTTCTCATGAATTTTCAAATTCCAATAAGTTTTTAATGTCATTTACTCGACTGACACTTCGACTACTAGCAGCTTTTTTTTGCTATAGAAGGGGGCTCTCACCCACATTTCAATGCAACATGCCATTCCATTCCTTTTCCTTTCTTCAAGTAGATTAGGATTTTAGATTAGCGAGAGTTGAGAGCAAGCAGAAGAAGAAGATTCGCGATAAAGCGGGATCGGGTTCTGCAATCGAAAGATTCAAGCACGCATTTTGGCTGAGCAAACTCTTCCCGCTGCTCTTCTTTTTCTATTTAGATTTATCATTTTAGAGTAGTTAGATGTTTAGTTTAATTATGTGTGGGTTGTTTAATTTTTGTCTAGGGATTTAGTAGTATATGAAAGTGTTGTTGGATTATCTTTTAATTTAAAGGATTGTGCTCAACTTCATGATTGGTTTGATTTTGTTTTCTCAAGTGATTCTCATGTTGTGAGTAGATTTTTGGCCAAAATTTGCCTGCCTCCTTGAAACAATAGGGTGAAAAACTGAAATGTGAGATTTGATTGTTGGACTACTTGATTAGACCTGACATAACTGCGCATCGAAAGAGAGATTTGCATGCGAATAGGACATAGAAGGTAATCTAAGATAATTAACTTGGATTAGGACAAATTCGATTGAAGGAATGGCTTTTGCTTAGTTTAGATAAATTTGGCTAATTTCGAAAGAACAGGCCAAATTTTCCAATAGATTGCAATTCCTCGAGATTAACCTGTTAGAGAAAAAGCACACGTTTGTCATTTTGATCCAATCATTTTTCATAACTGTATAAATTCCTAGGCAAGTTTCCTTAATCGTTTTAAATTACCGAATTCAAAGTTGTTAAGTTGAAACCCCTTCAATTAGTTATAGCTGTTTCCTTATCTTTGTTTTTTATCAATCTAAAGTTTTGATTCACTTAGCATATCATGAGAGAATATAGCCCAATATTAATCTAATCTCTATGGGATCGACCTTGATTTGCTACAACGCCACCGTGCACTTGCAGTGGTATCAAGTTTTTGGCGGCGTTGTCAGGGACTAGTGTCGAATATTGGGTTTTTCTCGATAGGTTTGACTAAGCATTTTGTTTTTCTTTGAAACTACAAATTAAAAAAATAAAAAAATCGAGATAAAGCAAAACAATGGCCATTTTCCATTTCCCAATTCGAGCATGAATTATTTTGATGCTATTTTAAGCATTTAAATACTTTTCTTGCTCATTGTGGTTATTGTGTAGGTAAATGGGAAATTTTAGACATTGTTGATGAGGGTGTGAATAGTAAAATCCGAACTCTTTTAGGGTATTGGGATTTTTACAGTAAAAATGTTGATAATGCATGGTATTCATTTGAGTGGATTGCTTGGGATTCATTTGAGTTTGAGAAATCTAGTCGTGTTTCTAGATATTCGTTTTCTAGTCCTTGTGCATTTTATGCTAGATCTTATTATGCCCCTTTTTGGGATGATTTCTGTAATTCTTCTGACCATGCTACTAATTCATGTCCTATTATGCACGTTATGCCACCTTGACTTTCTATCACCCTGTGATAATATTGAAGTTGTATTGACCTTATATAATTCATCCTTTCGTTTAACTCAATGTAGGGGGCTTGAGGTGCGTGAGCATTTTGGGTTTGATGACAGGTTTGACATTTTTGATGCATGTTTTAAGTCCAAAGTTATTTTAGATGAGGTGCATGATCTAGATACGATTCCTTTAGAGGGGTCACGTGATGGGTTTATGCATAAAGACTTTCCTAGCCTTGGTTGTAATAATGCTCTCCCAAATTCCCTTGATCATGCCCATGTTTCTCCCATGTGTTCGTAACCCTCTATTTCCCTCGAGTATTCTTTAGATGCACCCATTGATGATCCTATGATTTATGATGCTAATAATGATTTGGGCTATGAGGATAACGTGTTTAGTATGCTTACTGGAAATGTTGATAATTTTCGTTCCCTAGGATACTTTTGTGGGTATGATGCCTTTCTTGACCCGTATTGCATATTCCTATTGGACAAGCCTAGAAAAAGTCATGTGGAACACTTTCTTTGCTTTCTCATTTGATTTTCTATTAGTTTTACTTTGTTGAAGAGAGCGCTAACTTTCTTTGCTATGATTATCTTCATGCTCTCTCATTGCCATGCCTGGAAACTCTATGCTGAGGAGTTTGACAAGCTTCTACGTCCCTTGACAATGTCTGCTTTCAAGGGCTGAGTCTCGACATCGTGATGGAGTGGCTTATGCTCCATGTGCACTGGTTATTACGAGGCCGCATAGCTTAACTGCATTCAGCACTTAATCTAGTGAGATTGTTCTCTTTTGTTTTCCATTTTCCTTCTCTAAGTTTTTTTTCTTTAAAAAATAATGCTTTATGTGAGCATGGAGGAAAGGTAGTTTCTGTTTTTTCTATTTCAGTTATTAGTTTGCATTCATGCTAGAGCGTATAGTTTTAGTTTCTTTTTGTTCGCATGTTGCATTTAGTTGATTTTTAGACTTGCATTTTAGATTTACATATAGAGATGGTAAGGATTGCTTTGAGATAACCTCCAATGATGTTTTTGTTTAGGAAAAATAGCTTTCATGAGTTTGAGTAACTTTTGATTTATAATCCCTTTTGATGCTAAGCTTTTTGAAGGTTTTTTCAATATTTCTTGTTTTGACCCTTAACTTGGTTGGGAACTTTATTACCCCTTAGAGTTGTTGGCACTAACATTTATACATGGACTCATTTTATGAGCTTAATGAGACTTTGGTAGATATCCCGTGAGATTTTGATCCTTATTTAGACTAATCATTATATTTAGTCTCATGTTTCTTTCATGTGTGTGACTCTTCTATGTTGCATCCCTAGAACTTGCCCAAATTCTTGTTCAAAACCACATTAGCATATGCATATTTGATGATATGATAGAGGTTTTTCTTTGTTCGCCCATTTTAGCCACTTAGCCACATAGCATACCCTTATGCTACATGTTTTTTCTCTCTGCTAGCCCCTTTGAGCTTGTATCCACTTTTGTTGTGATCCCCTCATATTAGCCCTTCGCTAAGCACATATTCCTACCTTTCAACCAAGTCTACGGAGCATCACTTCATTTATGTATTGGACGGTTTTGGGAATAATTGAGTTTTAAGGTGGCTTTGGCATGTTGGTTTCTTGAGGGATTCATGATATTGAGCATTTTCTTTGGTTCCCTCTTATTTGGGTTGAGTATAGGTATTAGATTGTGAGTTGATAGTTATTAATCCTATGCCTTTTAGCACTTACAATTTTCATTTTATTTTGCATAAAAAAGCCCAAAAAGGGAAAAAAGTAGAATTAAAAAAAACATGAAGAAAAAGATTCGTGTAGGAAAAAAAAAGAAAAGAAGAGCAAAACAAAAAGGTCAAAAAAAAGTGAATAAGTGATTGGCATTAGATATGCAAATGGCTTGACTTTCTCTCTTTATCAACTCATTTTCTACATGATTCATTAGGGTATGCTAATTATATTGTTGGGATTTAGAGAGTTGATAAATTCCACAGTTGCTTAGTGTTTTGTTGTTTGCTCCCTTGTTACTTGGCTAAGTAGCTCCGCAATACCCAAAGTCATTTTTCCACTCCTTACCCTTAAACCTGTTCAGCCCACGTTACAACCCAAATAAAGTGATTACCTATGGGAGGCAATGTGTTGTACCTATGGGAGGCAATGAAAGTGAGCAACCGCAAAGGCATTCCACCCCCAAGGAAGTCCAAGAGGTCAAGACCATTGCCCAACAATTCTGGCCAGCAAGTGCTGCAACTTAGTGACCCTAATCACCTATTGTGAAGGTGATTTAAATCTATGTTATTGCCTTGGGTTTTAATTTTAGGAAGTAAGCTTTCCAATAAAGCAAATTGCAAGTCATTTGGACTTCATTTCCCCATCCAACTCAGCCCTTGAAGTCAAACTATGCAAACTGCCCAGAACAACATTTCAGTACCCGGTTTTGATGATCCATTTTCTCTATCATTAGATGAATTTTGGAACTATCAAATCCACTTTTTGAAATCTTTTTATAGTGTACTGAAAGGCCAGCAAAGGAGTTAGAAGTCAAATCCTTGGTTGAGGATTCAAAAGCAAGCAAGTTCCTAAGAGATGCAGTCTGATGGCAGCAGATATATGCTTGAATTTCTCAGGGTGTAACTTTCAAACGACTGGGAATTTGAAGCTGAAACAGGCCTTTCTAGAAATTAGACTCTCAGAGCGTTCTCCTAGATTTGGAATGAACCCATTTGGGCAAGATTTTGGAAGTTATGCTCATTGGAAGTTGGGGCTACAGATCTGAAAAGCACTGGCAGCTTTTTACTTTTGCTTTTGTACTTATTGCTTTTTGGTCCCCCTTCCCCCTTTCCATTTGGCCGGTTGTTTGGCCTTGTTTTTCATAGGTTTTTTTCTGAATGTTAAGACTTATAAATATGGGAAGAACCGCAGCATGTAAGGCAACTTTTAAATGAATACATTTGGGTTGAGTTTAAACTCCCTTGTTTCTTCTTCTACTCTTGCTTATCACTAGCCTAGCTCCCTAGTGTGGTATTCAAGAGTCCTCAAAGATCAATTGAGTGGTGATATCTTATCTCACTTGATCCTTAAGGAGAGTTCTAAGTGAACTTGGTGGTGATATCTGTATCCAAGTGAGCTTAGTTTATCCTTTATTTCTTTGTTGCTTGCAAACCCCTTCTTCTTCTCTCTCTCTTTTACTTCACCACTTAAGATCCCTTCTTTGATCTTCATTTCAAGGTCACTAGAAGTGCATCATAAAGTCCTCTTGATTGTCTTGTGCACATTGCATTTTTAATGGTAGAGAATTTAAGAGCCTTGTCAAGCTTATGGTAGATTGCATCTTTGGAATGAGCCTTAAGTGAACCTATGTTATATTTCAAATACATAAGTGGGCGTGATTTACATTTCCCCAAAGTGAGGTTATACAAGTCCATTTGGCTTTATTCAATTCCATGTGCTTGCATGATATGCTTTGTGGTTCTTCGAGGATGATTAAGTTTGATATGGAGCTTGTGGCCTTACACTTCTTTGAAAACTCTCCCTCCTGCTTTTAAAATATTTTGCGCACCACTTAGGGTTGTTATTGCTTGATATTATCGCTTGTGATATGCTATGGCTTACCTAGTTAAATGAGGTTGTCAAGTACTGAGTCCCAGCTGCATCTCCCCTTGTAGGTTTTATATAGTGTTCGCTTGAGGACAAGCCATAGTTTAAGCATGGGGAAGTTCGATAAGTGCTTAAAGTGTATATCATTTTAGGGTCATTTTTGCTGCATTTTTAGGAAAATTATGTGTTTTATGTTATAATTTATACTCGTTTTCCCATTTTGTTCTTTGGTATGGTTCTTTTATGTGTTCTACAGGTTTTTGGATCATTTTACCCCAGATTTGATCCCAAATGAGTGCATTTGCACTCCCCACGGACACCCTTTAGCTACTATACCCATGGATTGAAGAAAGAACAAAAGAATATCGAGTTAGAGCTAACCACGATCTATCCGTGGTGAAGGGCACTGTCCGTGGTGGACTTCTTTCCCTCGACACTGATTGTTTTCACATGACTTTTCAACTTCCAAGCAGTTTTTAATGTCATTTCTCTCGTGACTCTTCGGCTTTCAGCAGCTTTACTATAAAAGGGGGTTCTCACCCTCATTTCAATACAACATCCCATTCCATTCCTTTTCCTCTCCTTAAGTAGATTAGAATTTTAGATTAGAGAGAGTTAAGAGCAAGTGGAAGAAGAAGATTCACAAGGAAGCGGGATCGGGTTCTGCAATCGAAAGATTCAAGCACGCATTTTGGTTGATCAAACTCTTTTACCTTCTCTTTTCTTCTGTTTTCTCTTTAGATTTATCATTTTAGAGTAGTTAGATGTTTAATTTAATCATATGTGGGTTGTTTAATTTTTGTCTAGGGAATTAGTAATATATGAAAGTGTTGCTAGATTATGTTTCAATTTAAAGGATTGTGCTCATTTTCATGATTGGTTTGATTTCATTTTGTCAAGTGATTTTTATGTTGTGAGTAGATTTTTTGCCAAAATTTGCTTGCTTACTTGAAACAATCGGTGAAAAACTAAAATGTGACATTTGATTGTTGGACTGCTTGATTAGACGTGACATAACTGCAACTCGAAAGCGAGAGTTGCATGTTGGGAGGACATAGAAAGTAACCGAAGATAATTAACTTGGATTGAGACAAATTAGTTTGAAATAACAACTTTTGCTTAGTTTAGGTAGATTTGGTTGATTTCGAAAATATAGCTCAAATTTTCTTATAGATTGCAATCCGTCGAGATTAACTGATCAGAGAAAAAGAACATGTTTGTCATTTTGAACCAATCAGTTTTCATAATTGCATAAATTCCTAGGTAAGTTTCCTTAATTGATTTAAATTAGCGAATTAGAAGTTGTTAAATTGAAACCCCTTGAATTAGTTATAGCAGTTTCCTTATCTTTGTATTTTTATTACTCTAAAGTTTTGATTTAGCATGTCTTAAGAGAATATAGCCCAATGAGGGTTGAATAGCAAAACCCAAACTCTTTAGGGTATTGGGATTTTTATTGTAAAAATGCTAATAATGCATGGTATTTGCTTGAGTGGATTGCTTAGGATTCATTTGAGTTTGAGAAGGTTAGTCATGTTTCTAGATATTCGTTTTTTGATCATTGTGCATTTTATGCTAGATCTTATTATGCCCATTTTTGGGGTGATTTGTATAGTTCTTCTAACCATGGTACTAATTCTTATCCTTATTATACATGTTATGCATACCGTGACTTTGTATTACCCTGTGAGAATATTAAAGTTGTCTTGCCCTTACATGATTCATACTTTCCTTTAACGCAGTGCACGGGCTCGAGGTGGGTGAGCCTTTTGGTTTGATGCTAGGTTTGACGTTTCTGGTGCATGTTTTATGTCTGAAGATATTTTAGATGAGGTATGTGATCTAGATAAGACTCCTTTGGAGGGGCCACATGATGTGTTTACGTATAAGGACTTTCCTAGCCTCAGTTATAATAATGCTCTCCCAAGTCCCCTTGATCATATCCATGTTTCCCCTACATGTTCAGAACCCTCTATTTTCCCCGAATATTCTTTAGATACGCCCACTAATAATCCTATGATTTGTGATGCTAATAATGATTTGGGTTATGAGGATAACATATTTAGTATGCTTGGTGAAAATGGTGATAATTTTCTTTGCCTAGGATATTTTTGTGGGTATGATGCCTCCCTTTCTTTGCTTTCTTTTTTGATTTTTCTATTAGTTTTCTTTGTTGAAGAGAGCACTGACTTTCTTTGCTGTGATTATTTTCATACTCTCTTATTGCAATGCTTGGAAAAACTATGCTGAGGAGTTTGCCAAGCTTCTTCTACGTGCCATGACGATGCCTACTTTCAAGGGTTGAGTCTTTACATCGTGATGGAGTGGCTGATGCTTCATATGCCTCGGTTATTACGAGGCCGCATAGCTTAGCTGCATTCAGTGCTAACCTGGTGAGATTGTTCTCTTTTGTTTTCCATTTCCCCTCTCTAAGTTTTTTTTGCTTTAAATAATAGTCCTTTATGTAAGCATAGGGGAAGGGTAGTTTCTATGTTTTCTATTTCAATTATTAGTTTACATGCATGCTACAGCATATAGTTTTAGGATTCTTTTTGCTCGCATGTTGCATTTAGTTGATTTTTAGATTTGCATTTTAGATTTACATGTAAAGATGGTGAGGATTGGTTTTAGATAACCTCAAATGATGTTTTTGCTAGGCAAAATAGCTTTCATGAGTTTAAGTAAGCTTTTGATGGCTAATCCCTTTTGGTGCTAAATTTTTTGAAGGTTTTTTTAGTATTTCTTGTTTTAAGCCATCACTTGGTTGAGAACTCTGTCACCCCTTAGAGTCGTTGGCACTAATGTTCATTCATGGACACATTCTATGAGCTTAATGAGACTTTGGTAGATATCCCGTGAGATTTTGATCCTTATTCGGACTAATCATTTTATTTAGTCTTATGTTTCTTTCATGTGTGTGACTCTTCAATGTTACATCTCCAAAACTTGCCCAGATTCTTCTTCAAAAGCACATTAGCATTTGCATTTTTGGTGATATGATAGAGGAATTTCTTTGTTTGGTCATTTTAGCCACATAGCTAAATAGCCTTTATGTTGCATGTTTTTTCCCTTTGCTAGCCCCTTTGAGTTTATATCCATTTTTGTTGTGATCCCTTCATATTAGCCCTTGGTCAAGCACATACTCCTATTTTTGAGCCAAGTCCATGGAGTATCGCTTCATCTATGTAGTGGGTGGTTTTGGGAATAATTGGGTTTAAAGGTGGCTTTAGTATGTTGGTTTGTTGAGCGATCGATGATATTGAGCATTTGCGTTGGTTCCCCCTTATTTGGGTTGACTATATGTATTAGGTTGTGAGTTGATAGTTGGTGATGCAATCCCTTTCAGTAAGTGCAATTTTCATTTCATTTTGCATAAAAGAAAAAAGACAAAATAGGGGAAAAGTTAGAAGAATAAAAATAAGAAGAAAAAAATTAATGTGAGGAAAAAAAACC
>NCQV01077524.1:11370-23918 GCA_002740545.1 Lophocereus schottii | reverse complement strand
AAGTGGATGAGCCTTTTGGGTTTGATGCTAGGTTTGATGTTCCGGATGCATGTTTTAAGTCCAGACATCTTTTAGATGAAGTGCATGATCTAGATAAGACTCATTTGGATAGGTCACATGATGTGTTTATGCATAAGGACTTTCCTAGCCTTGGTTATAATGACGCTCCCCCAAATCCCCTTCATCATACCTATGTTTTCCCTATGTGTTCGAAACCCTCTATTTCACCCGAGTATTCTTTAGATGCGCCTATTGATAGTACTATGATTTGTGATGCTGATAATGATTTTGCCTATGAGCATAACGCGTTTAGTATGCTTGGTGGAAATGTTGATAATTTTCTTTCCCCAGAATACTTTTGTGGGTATGATTCCTTCCTTAACCCGTATTGCATATTCCTAGTGGACAAGCCTAGAAAAATCATGTGGAACACTTTCTTTACTTTCTCTTTTGATTTTTCTATTAGTTTTGCTTTGTTGAAAAGAGCACTAAAATTCTTTGCTCTGATTATTTTCATGCTCTCTTATCGCCATGTTTGGAAACTCTATGCTGAGGAGTTTGACAAGCTTCTATGTGCCTTGACGATGTCTGCTTTCAAGGGCTGAGTCTTGACATCGCGATGGAGTGGTTGATACTCCATGTGCCCCGGTCATTATGAGGCTGCATAGCTTAGCTACATTCCACAGCTAACCTGGTGAGATTGCTCTGTTTTGTTTTCAATTGCCCTTCTCTAAGTGTTTTTCCTGTAAATGAGAATGCTTCATGTAAGCATAGGGCAATGGTAGTTTCTATAGTTTCTATTCCCGCTATTAGTTTACTTTCATGCTATAGCATGTAGTTTTAGGTTTCGTTTTGCTTACATGTTGCATTTAAACGATTTTTAGATTTGCATTTAGATTTGCATATGGAGATGATGTGTATTGGTTTGAGATAACCTCAAATGATGTATTGTTAGGCAAAACAGCTTTCATAAGTTTGAGTAACTTTTGATGTGTAATCCATTTTTATGCTAAACTTTTTGAAGGTTTTTTCAATATTTCTTGTTCTGACCCTTGACTTGGTTGAGAACTTTGCTACCCCTTAGAGTCATTAGCACTAACATTCGTACATGGACTCATTTTATAAGCTTAATACACCGCGACATTTTAAGCCTTATGTGGACTAATCATTATATTTAGTCTCCTGTTTCTTTCATGTGTGTGACTCTTCTAGGTTGCATCTCTAGAACTTGCCCAAATTCTTGTTCAAAACAATATTAGCATGTGCATATTTGATGATATGGGGGAGGCATTTCTTCGTTCGGCCATTTCAGCCACATAGCCAACTAGCCTCCCTAGTGTTACATGTTTTTTCCCTTTGCTAACCCCTTTAAGCTGATATCTGTTTTGTTGTGATCCCTTCATATTAGCCCTTGGCCAAGCACATATTCCTACCTTTAAGCCAAGTCTACAGAGCATAACTTCATCTATGTAGTGGGTGGTTTTGGAAATAATTGAGTTGTAAGGTGGCTTTAGCATGTTGATTTGTTGAGAGATTGATGATATTGAGCATATTTGGGTAAAGTATATGCATTAGGTTGTGAGTTAAGAGCTAGTGATCCAATGCCTGCAACTTTCATTTCATTTCATGAAAAAGAAAAAAAAAAGGGAAAAAAGTAGTAGAGAAAAAAACACGAATAAAAAAAATCATGTAAGAAAAAAACCAAAAAAAAAGAGAAAAGCAAAAGAAAAAGGCAAAAAAAAAAAAAAAGAGTGAATTAGTGATTGGCATTGGACATGTAAATAGTTTGACTTTCTCTCTGTATCAACTCGTTTCTTACATGATTCATTAGGGTATGCTCATTGTATTGCTGGGGTTTGGAGAGTTGATAAATTTCATAGTTGCTTAGTGTTTTTTTTGTTTGCTCCCTAGTCACTTGGCTAAGTAACTCCCAATTACCCAAATTAATTTGTCCACTGCTTACCCTGAACCCTTTTTAGCCCATATTACAACCCAAATAAAGTCCTCCTGATTGTCTTGTGCACACTACGTTTTTCGTGGTGGATAATTTGAAAGCCTTCTTACGCCTATGGTAGATTGCATCTTTAGAATGGGTCTTGAGTGGACCTATGCTATATTTGAAACACATGAGTGGGTGTGGTTCGCATGTCCTAAAGTGAGGTTCTGCCAGTCCATTTGGCTTCATTCAATTTCTTGTACTTGTATGACATGCTTTGTGGTTCTTTGGGGTTGATCATGTTTGATATTGACCTTGTAATCTTATACTTCTTCGAAAAACTTCTCCTCCTGATTTTGAAATATTTTGCGCACTACTTGGAGTTGCCATTGCCCGACATTCTTGCTTGTGATATGCTATGGCTTACGGACTTAAAAGAGGTTGTCAAGTTCTGAGTCCTAGATGCATCTCCCCTAGTAGGTATTATATATTGTTTGCTTGAGGACAAGCAACAGTTTAACCATAGGGGAGTTTGATAAGTGCTTAAAGTGCATATCATTAGAGGGTCATTTTTACCGTATTTTTAGGACAAACTGTGCGCTTTATGCCATAATTTACCCTCTTTTCCCATTTTATGCTTTGGTATAGTACTTTTATTCGCTTCGAGGTTTTCAAACCATTTTACCACAGATTTAATCTTACATGAGTGCATTTGGACTCCCCGCGGGCACCATTTAGTTGTTATGTACGTGGAAAAAAGAGAGAACAAAAGAATATTGAGCTAGAGCTAACCATGGTCTGTCCATGGTGAAGGCCACGGTCCGTAGACGACCTCTTTCCTTCTTGGCTGATTGTTTCCTCACGAGTTTTCAACTTCCAAGCAGTTTTTAATGTCATTTATTCGCGTGAGTCTTCGGCTACCAGTAGCTTTGCTATGAAAGGGGGCTCGCACCCCCATTTCAATACAACATCCCATTCCATTCCTTTTCCTCTCTTCAAGTAGATTATGATTTTAGATTAGAGAGAGTTGAGAGCCAGTAGAAGAAGAAGATTCGCGAGGAAGTGGGATCGGGTTCTGTAATCGGAGCATTCATGCACGCATTTTGGCTGAGCAAACTCTTCTTTTCTATTCACTTTTTGTCTTTAGATTTATCATTTTCGAGTAGTTAGATGTTTTTTTTAGTCATGTGTGGGTTGTTTAATTTAAGACTAGGGATTTAGTAGTATATGAAAGTATTGTTAGATTATGTTTCAATTTAAAGGATTGCGCTCAACTTCACAATTGGTTTGATTTCGTTTTGTCAAGTGATTTTCATATTGTGAGTAGATTTTTGCCCAAAATTTGATTGCTTACTTGAAACAATCGGGTCAAAAATTGAAATGTATATTTAATTTTTGGACTGCTTGATTAGACCTGACATAACTGCGTATCGAAAGAGAGATTTGCATGGTAGGAGGACATAGAAAATGATCGAAGATAATTAACTTGGATTAAGACAAATTCGATTGAAAGAATATTTTTTGTTTAGTTTAGGCAAATTTGTTGATTTCGAAAGAACAGGCCAAATTTTTGGATAGATTGCAACTCCTGGAGATTAATCGATTAGAGAAAAAGCATATGTTTGTCATTTTGATCCAATCACTTTTCATAACTGCATAAATTCCTACACAAGTTTCCTTAATTGATTTACATTACCAAATTAGAAGTTAGTAAAGTGAAGCCCCTTGAATTAGTTATAGTTGTTTCCTTCTCTTCGTGTTTTTATCAATCTAAAGTTTTGATTCACTTAGCATATCTTGAGAGAATATAGCTCAATAGATCAACCTAATCTCTACGGGATCTACCTTGATTTGCTATAACACCACCGTGTGCTTGCGGCCGCATCAAGTTTTTAGTGCTGTTGCCGGGGGCTAGTGTCGAATACTGGGTTTTTCTCGATACGTTTGACTAAGCATTTTGTTTTTCTTTGAAATTGCAAATTTTAAAAAAATTTGAGATAAAATGAAACAATGGCCATTTTCCATTTCCCCCAATTCGAGCACGAATTATTCTGGAAGCATTTTAAGCATTTAAATTGTTTTCTTGCTCAATGTGGCTATTCCGTGGGTAAATGGGAAATTTTAGACATTGTTGATGAGAGTATGAATAGCAAAACCCGAACTCTTTTAGGGTATTGGGATTTTTATGGTAAAAATGTTGATGATGCATGGTATTCGCTTGAGTGGATTGCTTGGGATTCATTTGAGTTTGAGAAGGCTATCTGTGTTTCTAGATATTCGTTTTCTAATCCTTACGCATTTTATGCTAGATCCTATTTTTGCCCTTTTTGAGGTGATTTGTGTCATTCCTCTGACCATGCTACTAATCCGCGTCCCTATTATGCATGTTATACGCACCCTGACTTTGTATCACCTACGACAATATTGAAGTTGTCTTTACCTAAAATGGCTCATCTGTTCCTTTAGCTCAGTGCACGGGGCTTGAAGTGGGTGAGCCTTTTGGGTTTGACGCTAGGTTTGATGTTTTTGATGCATGTTTTAAGTCTGAAGATTTTTTAGACGAGGTGCATGATCTAGATAAGACTCATTTGGGTAGGTCACATGATGTGTTTATGCGTAAGGACTTTCCTAGCCTTGGTTATAATAACGCCCTCCTAAATCCCCTTCATCATACCTATGTTTTCCCTATGTGTTTGAAACCCTCTATTTCGCCTGAGTATTCTTTAGATGCGCTCATTGATAATCCTATGATTTGTGATGCCAATAATGATTTGGGCTGTGAGCATGACGTGTTTAGTATGCTTGGTGGAAATGTTGATAATTTTCTTTCCCTAGAACACTTTTGTGGGTATGATGCCTTCCTTGACCCGTATTGCATATTCCTAGCGGACAAGCCTAGAAAAATCATGTGGAACACTTTCTTTGCTTTCTCTTTTGATTTTTCTATTAGTTTTGCTTTGTTGAAGGGAGCACTAGCATTCTTTGGTCTAATTATTTTCGTGCTTCCTTATCGCCATGTTTAAAAACTCTATGCTGAGGAGTTTGACACCTATGTGCCTTGACGATGTCTGCTTTCAAGGGCTAAGTTTTGACATCGCGATGAAGTGGCTGATAATCCATGTCCCCCAGCTATTATGAGGTCGCATAGCTTAGCAGCATTCAGCAACTAACCTAGTGAGATTAATCTGTTTTGTTTTCCATTTCTCTTCTCGAAGTTTTTTTACTTTAAATAAGAACGCTTCATGTAAGCATACGGGAATGGTAGTTTCTACATTTTCTATTATAGTTATTAGTTCACATTCAAGCTACAGCATGAAGTTTTAGGTTTCCGTTTGCTTGCACGTTGCATTTAGTTGATTTTTAGACTTCTATTTTAGATTTGCATAAAGAGATGGTGAGTATTGGTTTGAGGTAACCTCAAATGATGTTTTTCTTATGCAAAATAGCTTTCATAAGTTTGAGAAACTTTTGATGTGTAATCCATTCTGGTGCTAAACTTTTTGAAGGTTTTTTCAATATTTCTTGCTTTGACCATTGACTTGGTCAAGAACTTTGTTACCCCTTAGAGTCGTTGGCGCTAATGTTCGTACATGGACTCAATTTATGAGCTTAATGTGACTTTGGTAGATAACCCGTCAGATTTTGAGCCTTATTTGGACAAACCATTATATTTAGTCTCCTGTTTCTTTCATGTGTGTGACTCTTCTAGGTTGCATCTCTAGAACTTGCCCAACTTCTTGTTCAAAACCACATTAGCATGTGCATATTTGATAATATGATAGAGGCATTTCTTCGTTCGGCCATCTCAGCCATATAGCCAAATAGCCCCCTAGTGTTACATGTTTTTTCCCTTTGCTAACCCCATTACGCTGATATCTGTTTTGTTGTGATCCCTTCATATCAGCCTTTGGCCAAGCACATATTCCTACCTCTAAGCCAAGTCTACGAAGCGTAACTTCATCTATGTAGTGAGTGATTTTGGGAATAATTGAGTTTTAAGGTGGCTTTGCTACGTTGCTTTGTTGAGAGATTGATGATATTAAGCATTTGCTTTGGCTCCCTCTTATTTGGATTAAGTATATGTATTAGGTTGTGAGTTGATAGTTGGTGATCCAATGCCTACAACTTTCATTTCATTTCGCGAAAAAGAAAAAGAAGGAAAAAAAAAGCAGAAGAGAAAAAAACACGAATAAAAAAAATCATGTAAGAAAAAAACCAAAAAGAAAAGAGAAAAGCAAAAGAAAAAGGTAAAAAAAAAAAGTGAATAAGTGATTGGCATTGGATATGTCAATAGCTTAACTTTCTCTCTGTGTAAACTCGTTTCATACATGATTCATTAGGGTATGCTGATTGTATTGCTGGGGTTTGGAGAGTTGATAAACTTCATAGTTGCTTAGTGTTTCTTTTGCTTGCTCCCAGTCACTTCGCTAAGTAACTCCCAATTACCCAAATTCATTTGTCCACTCCTTATCCTTAGCCCTTTTTAGCCCACATTACAACCCAAATAAAATCCTCTTGATTGTCTTATACACATTGCATTTTTAGTGGTGGATAATTTAACAGCCTTGTTACGCCTATGGTAGATTGCATCTTTAAAATGAGTCTTGAGTAGACCTATGTTTTATTTGAAATGCATGAGTGGGTGTGGTTCACATTTCCCAAAGTGAGGTTCTACTAGTCCATTTGGCTTCATTCAATTTCGTGCGCTTGCATGACATGCTTTGTGGTTCTTTGGATGTGATCATGTTTGATATTGACCTTGTGGTCTTACACTTCTTCGAAAACCTTCTCCTCCTGATTTTGAAATATTTTGCGCACTACCTGGAACTGCCATTGCCCGATATTCTTGCTTGTGATATTCTATGGCTTACCGACTTAAAAGAGGTTGTCAAGTTCTGAGTCCTAGATGCATCTCTGCTTGCAGGTTTTATATATTGTTTGCTTGAAGACAAGCAACAATTTAACCATAGGGGAGTTTGATAAGTGCTTAAAGTGTATACCATTTTAGAGTCATTTTTGCTGCATTTTTAGGAAAAATTATATGCTTTATATTATAATGTATCCTCTTTTCCCATTTTATTCTTTGGTATAGTTCTATTTTTTATTTGAGGTTTTTGAACCATTTTACGGTAGATTTAATCTTAAATGAGTGTATTTGGACACCCCACGGACACCCTTTTGTTGTGATGCCCATGGAAAGAAGAAATAACAAAAGAATATCGAGGCAGAGTTGACCACGATCTGTTCGTGGTGAAGGCCATGGTCCGTGGCCGGCCTCTTTCCTTCTTGGCTGAATGTTTTCTCACGGCATTTCAACTTCCAAGCAATTTTTAATGCCATTTATTCACATGAGTCTTCGGCTACCAGTGGCTTTGCTATAAAAGGGGGCTCTCGCCCTCATTTCAATACAACCATCCCATTCCATTCCTTTTCCTCTTTGCAAGTAGATTAGGATTTTAGATTCGAGAGAGTTGAGAGCTGGTAGAAGAAGAAGATTCGTAAGGAAGCAGGACCGGGTTCTGCAATCGTAGGATTCAGGCACGCATTTTGGCTGAGCAAACTCCTCTCTCTTCTCTTCTCTTTCCTCTTTAGATTTATCATTTCAGAGTAGTTAGATATTTAGTTTAATCATTTGTGGGTTGTTTAATTTTTGTTTAGCAATTTAGTAGTATATGAAAGTGTTGTTGGATTATGTTTTAATTTAAAGGATTGTGCTCAACTTCACGATTGGTTTGATTTCGTTTTCTCAAGTGATTTTCATGTTGTGCATAGATTTTTGGCCAAAATTTGCTTGCTTACTTGAAACAATCGGGTCAAAAACTGAAATGTGATATTAGATAGTTGGACTGCTTGATTGGATCTGACATAACTGCATACTGAAAGAGAGATTTGCATGCTAGGAGGACATAGAAAGTAATTGAAGATAATTGACTTGGATTAAGGCAAATTCAGTTGAAATAACGACTTTTGCTTAGTTTAGGCAAATTTGGTAGATTTTGAAAGAACAGGCCAAGTTTTTGGATAGATTGCAATTCCTTAAGATTAATCGGTTAAAGAAAAAGCATAGGTTTGTCATGTTGATCAAATCACTTTTTATAACTGCATAAATTCCTTGGCAAGTTTCCTTAATTGATTTAAATTAGCGAATTAGAAGTTAGTAAATTGAAACCCGTTGAATTGGTTGTAGTTCTTTCCTTATCTTCGTGTTTTTATCAATCAAAAGTTTTGATTCGCTTAGCATATCTTGAGAGAATATAGCTCAATAGATCAACCTAGTCTCTACGGGATCTACCTTGATTAGCTGTAACGCCATCATGCGCTTGCGGTCGTATCAAGTTTTTAGCGCTGTTGCCAGGGACTAGTGTCAAATATTGGGTTTTTCTAGATACATTTGACTAAGCATTTTGTTTTTCTTTGAAATTCCAAATTAAAAAAATTAAAAAAATTGAGATAAAACAAGACAATGGCCATTTTTCATTTCCCCCAATTTGAGCATGAATTATTTTTTCAGTATTTTAAGTATTTAAATGTTTTTCTTGCTCAATGCGGCTATTATGTAGGTAAATGGGAAATTTTAGACATTGTTGATGAGGATGTGAAAAGTGAAACCCGAACTCTTTTAGGGCATTGGGATTTTTATGGTAAAAATGTTGATGATGCATGGTATTCACTTGAGTCGATTGCTTAGGATTAATTTGAGTTTGAGAAGCCTAGTTATGTTTCTAGATATTCGTTTTGTGATCCTTATGCATTTTATACTAGATCTTATTATGCCCCTTTTTTGGGATGATTTGTGTAATTCCTCTGACCATGCTACTAATTCGCGTCCTTATTATGCATGTTATGCGCACCCTGACTTTGTATCACCCTACGGTAATATTGAAGTTGTCTTGACCTTATATGATTCATCTGTTCCTTTAGCTCAGTGCACAGGGCTCGAAGTGGGTGAGCCTTTTGGGTTTGACACTAGGTTTGATGTTTCAGACGTATGTTTTAAGTTCAAAGATATTTTAGGTGAGGTGTATGATCTAGATAAGACTCCTTCGGAGGGGTCACGTGATGTGTTTATGCGTAAGGACTTTCTTAGCCTTGGTTGTAATAATGCTCTCCCAAATCCCCCTTGATCATAGCTATGTTTTCCTTATGTGTTTGAAACCCTCTATTTCGCCTGAGTATTCTTTAGATGCGCCCATTGATAATCCTATGATTTGTGATGCTAATAATGATTTGGGCTATGACCACAACGTGTTTAGTATGCTTGGTGGAAATGCTGGTAATTTTCTTTTCGTAGGATACTTTTGTGGGTATGATGCCTTGTTTCACCCATATTGCATGTTCCTAGTGGGCAAGCCTAGAAACATCATGTGGAATATTTTCTTTGCTTTCCCGTTTGATTTTTCTGTTAGTTTTGCATTGTTGAAGAGAGCACCAACATTCTTTGCTCTGATTATTTTCATGCTCTCTTATCGCTATGTTTGGAAACTCTATGCTGAGGAGTTTCGCAAGCTTCTACGTGCCTTGACGGTGCCTTCTTTCAAGGGCTGAGTCTTGACATCGTGATGGAGTGGCTAAAACTCCATGTGCTCCGGTTATTTTGAGGCCACATAGATTAGCTGCATTCAGCACCTAACCTGGTGAGATTGCTCTCTTTTGTTTTCCATTTCCCTTCTCTTAGTTTTTTTGCTTTAAATAAGAACGCTTCTTGTAAGCATGGGGGAACGGTAGTTTCTACGTTTTCTATTTTAGTTATTAGTTTACATTCATGCTAGATCATATAGTTTTAGGTTTCTTTTTGCCCGCATGTTGCATTTAGTTGATTTTTAGATTTGCATTTTAGATTTGCATATAGAGATGGTGAGTATTGGTTTGAAATAACCTCAAGTGATGTTTTTGGTAGGAAAAATAGCTTTCATGAGTTTGAGTAGCATTTGATGTTTAATCCCTTTTGGTGCTAAACTTTTTGAAGGTTTTTTCAATATTTCTTATTTTGACCCTTGACTTGGTTGAGAACCTTGTTACCCCTTAGAGTCATTGGCACTAATGCTTGTACATGGACTCATTTTATGAGCTTAATGAGACTTTGGTAGATATCCCGTGAGATTTTGAGTCTTATTTGGACTAATTATTATATTCAGTCTCATGTTTCTTTCATATGTGTGACTCTTCTGTGTTACACCTCTATAATTTGCTCAGATTCTTGTTCAAAACCACATTAGCATGTGCATATTTGATGATATGATGGAGGCACTTCTTTGTTCAGCCATTTCAGCCACATAGCTAAATGGCATACCCTTGTGTTACATATTTTTTCCCTTTACTAGTGGCTTTGAGCTGATATCTGTTTCTGTTATGATCCCTCATATTGGCCCTTAACCAAGCACATATTTCTACCTTTAAGCCAACTCTATGGAGCATCACTTCATCTTTGTAATGCTTGTTTTTAAAATAATTGAATTTTAAAGTGGATGTGGCATATTGGTTTGTTGAGGGATTGCTGATATTGAGCATTTTCTTTGGTTCCCCATTATTTAGGTTGAGCATATGTATTAGGTTGTGAGTGGGTAGTTAGTGATCCAATGCCTTTTAGTAATTGCAATTTTCATTGCATTTTGCAAAAAAGAAAAAAAGAAAAAGAGGGGGGAAAATAGAAGAAAAAAAAAGAGTAAAAAAAATCATGTAAGGAAAAAAAAAGGTGAAAGACAAAAGAAAAAGGTAGGAAAAAAAAAGTGTGAATAAGTGACTGGCATTGGATATGTAAATAACTTGACTTTCTCTCTTTATGAACTCATTTCCTAAATGATTCACTAGGGCATGCTCATTGTATTTAGTATTTTGTTGGTTGCTCACTAGTCACTTGGCGAAGTAGTTCCACATTATCCAAATTCATTTTTCCATTCTTTACCCTTAACCTTTTAACATTACAACCTAAATAAAGTCCTCTTGATTGTCTTTTTCACTTTTCTTTTTTAGTGGTGGAGAATTTGAGAGCCTTGTTAAACCTATGGCAGATTGCACTTTGTGAATGAGTCTTGAATGAACCTATGTTATATTTCGAACACATAAGTGAGAGTAATTCACATTTTCCCAAAGTGAGGTTCTACCAGTCCATTTGGCTCTATTCAATTCCATGTGCTTGCATAACATGCTTTGTGGTTCTTTAAGTGTGATCAAGTTTGATATTGAGCTTGTGGCCTTGTACTGTTTCGAAAACCTTCTCCTTCTGATTTTGAAATATTTTATGCACTACCTGGGGTTGCCATTGCTTGATATTCTTGCTTATGACATGCTATGGCTTGCTTATTTAAAGGAGGTTGTCAAGTTCTAAGTCCTAGATGCATCTCGCCTTGTAGGTTTTATATAGTGTTTGCTTGAGGACAAGCAATAGTTTCAGCATGGGGGAGTTTGATAAGTGCTTGAATTGTATATCATTTTGGGGTCATTTTTGCTGCATTTTTAGAGAAAATTATGCGCTTTATGTTATAATTTTTACTCCTTTTCTCATTTTATACTTTGGCGTGGTTCTTTTATGTGTTTTGAGGTTTTTGGACCATTTTAGCCCAGATTTGATCCCAAATGAATGTATTTGGACTCCCCATATACACCCTTTAGTTGCTATGCCCGTGGAAGGAGGATAGAACAAAAGAATATCAAGCCAGAGCTGACCACGATCTGTCCGTGGTGAAGGCCACGGTTCATGGTGACCTCTTTACCTCGAGGCTGATTGTTTTCTCATGAGTTTTCAACTTTTAAGCAGTTTTTAATGCAATTTATTCGCGTGACTCTTCGGCTACTAGTAGCTTTGCCATAAAAGGGGGCTCTCACCCTTATTTCAATACAACATCCCATTCCATTCCATTTCCTCTCTTCGAGTAGATTAGGATTTTAGATTAGAGAGAGTTGAGAGGAAGTAGAAGAAGAAGATTCACGAGGAAGCGGGATCGGGTTTTGTAATCGAAAGATTCAAGCACACATTTTGGCTTAGCAAACTCTTCTCTCTTTTATTCTCTTTTCCCTTTTGATTTATCATTTTAGAGTAGTTAGATGTTTAATTCAATCATGTGTAAGTAGTTTAATTTTTATCTGGGGATTTAGTAGTATATAAAAGTATTGTTGGATTATATTTTAATTTAAAGGATTGTACTCATCTTCATCATTGGTTTGATTTTATTCTGTCAAGTGATTTTCATGTTGTGCATAGATTTTTGGCCAATATTTGCTTGTCTACTTGAAACAATCAAGCGAAAAACTAAAAGGTGGCATTTGATTATTGGACTGCTAGATTAGACCTAACATAACTTCATCTCGAAAGAGAGATTTGCATGTTAGGAGGACATGAAAAGTAATCGAAGATAATTAACTTGGATTAAGGCAAATTAGTTTGAAAGAACGACATTTGCTTAGTTTAGGAAAATTTGGTTGATTTCGAAAGAATAGGCCAAATTTTTGGATAGATTGTAATTCCTCAAGATTAACCGGTTGGATAAAAAGCACATGTTTGTCATTTTGATCCAATCACTTTTCATAATTACATAAATTCTTAGGCAAGTTTCCTTAATTGATTTAAATTAGCGAATTAGAAGTTGTCAAATTGAAACCCCTTTATTTAGTTATA
>NCQV01077508.1:3962-20278 GCA_002740545.1 Lophocereus schottii | reverse complement strand
ACTCATGTGACCCAAGTCAAAAGACATCAAGCTCAGCATCCCAAAACATTACGATAGCTCTACAGAATTTCCATGAGATTTGGAACTCTTGTAGGTTAAAGGTTATTTAATTGAAAAGGTAAGAGCCGAGTCAAAAGCCATATTTGAGGTGTAAGGAATTTACTGGATGAAAAATAGCAAAGCCTAAACCCGAATTTATAGTTGCACCAAAACCAGCAAAATCAAATCTAAGGGTACTTGGTCAACAAGATACCAGTCAGGGCCTCATTCCTAGGCTAAGTAGGAAACCAAACACAGGAAGACTAGAGGTTGACCCAGTCAAGGAACCTGACTAGGTTCTTCACCGGATCCATCAATTTGCAAGTTTATATTTTTTTTAAAGCTTAGTAGATATACTAATGGTCAGTTATAGTTTCGAATTTGTTTAATAAAATTTAGTACATTATTATTCACGACCACAAAGCTATAATTAATGCATTTTTTAAATTTTTTTCATCTTTTTTGTTTGGGGGAAGTGACACTATATGTGCGCAAGTTTTTTTTTTGTAGATAGTTAAATTCGTATAAGTCAATGAAACTTGCATAACAATTGCATGAAAATTGCATTATATCATTCAATATCATACCTAAGTCCATCGAACCCATTGTTACTTCCACCCTAGAAGTAATCAGCAATTTCCCCTTTGGGCTCAAGAATGATGTGGAGATCATCATACATAACCATAGATTATGTTTCATCATGCACGGCATGTAAGGTGCCTCGAAGAGCCACCTACGCATAGGGATCCCAGGAAATTGTAGACCTGGAGTGGTGCTACCTCTAACAGAGAGCCCGGGCAAGGATTCTCCTCTCTTGCATGAGAAGAATTTAGGATATCTTGTGCCCTCAAAGAACGATATCTTCCTGAATGGGATGCACGAGGTCTCTCATATCTGACATCATCTTCAGGCCCCCTTCACCAAAAAGGAAAATGATAAGCAGTACACAGGGGGATGGTAATACATGGAGATTAACCTATAAATGAGGGAATGAGACAAGTTACCTCATTTATTCGAGGGTGATGACAGGTAAGAACGACCGTAAAAGCCCTCCTCAGTGAGTGGAAGCAACGCAGCAACACCCCAGCTTGCCTTCAGTGGTGCTGAAAAGGAAGGATAAACATGAGATTCACGCATAACCTAAATGAACAAATAAGCAACGTACTTACCCACCTTGAAGTATAAGAAAATGGAAGCTCAAGACATTCAAACTCCGGGAGTAGTGGAATTTCCACAAATACCGGGGCCTCTCCCTTTCTTGCCACATTAATATGTAAATATGGCATAGGGGCATCTTCGGGAATTTCTTATAAAGACCCATCAAACATTAACATCACAAAAATATTAGTATAACAAAGAAGAAAACTGGATAATGGGCTAGCAAACAGGTAATGATTTGGCACAGATGAGTGGCAGGGTCACATTCCTAATTGATAAAATCAATAAAAGAAAGAACCACTTTCATCACCGCTATATCCCTGGAAGATAGGTTTCGGGCATAAAACATGGATTATATAGGGATAAAAGCAGTCCATTGGTTGGCACTTCGAGCGGTCACCCCCGGTAGCATGCCAAAGCCTAGGCAATTCCAAGGCTGAGGCACTCAAACAGAATTTCAATGTCACTAAACTAGAGTTTGGAACAGTCCGAACTTTGGCAGCCACTTGCGTTAACTTTGGAACATAAATAAAGATCAAATTACTAAGAATATGACTTGGGTAAAGGCAAAACTACTACCAAACCTAAACACCCACTAATAAGTTGATTAAAGGCATACCCACCTTTAACCTATCTAAATGATCTACTCAACTCACCACCAAGAAAACTTGAATAAGGAGATAGAGATTTTGGAGTCAAGCAAGCTACTATTCATTCTTTCATTTCAACTTTCGATTCTATGCTCAATGAATTGCCATCCTTGTAATTTATAGGGAAAAGAGATTTCAGTCCTAGTAAAATGAAAAGACTAAGCATTAACTTAGTACACTTAACCTTCAAACATTAAAGCTAAAATATACCAAAAATTAAAGAAGAAATTTAAGAAGACTAGGCTATATTTAGTGCTAGTTCAAACTTTTCCGCCATGAGATGCATGCTCAGTCTTGGGCTTCCTAGGTGAGGAAGATTTAAAGAGACTTGGATGTCTTGAATTGCAGCTCTAGAGTTGGTGAATTTCAAGAAGCATTAATAGAGGAAGTCAGTAGCTGATTCATGCCCCTTGGATTGCCCTCAGTAGCAATTTCAAAGTTGCCACTAATGTCTTTGCCAGATTGCTGACCTTAGCCTGGTAATGACTTTGGTAGACTTTTTAAAACTTTGTCAAAGTCTTTGAGTTAGTGACAATGAGCTCTGCCTCAAATAAGTTAACTTTAGTAGTTAGAGGAGGACAATGCTTTCCAAAGTCTTTGGGAAAGCTTTTTGAAACATACTTTGGATTACTGTTATAGCTGTTGGGATTGATTTTGATTTAGAAATTGCTGAACTTGCATCCCAAAACTAACATTTCAAGCTAAAAGTATGTATAAAACTTAACCTTGATTTGAGCAAGGGATATGAATAACTTAGCCGCTTTGAGCAACACGCTTCAGACTCCCTCTATTAAAAAGGATTTGTACTTAAATCCTGATGGTTAAACCAAAAGTTTCACAATCATTACTCTAAATATAAAGATCTTGGGAACCGTTGGTAATGAATAGGAGAGTACGGTGTCACATATTCATAATGATCGCTTCAAAACACTTTGAATTCCCACCAACTGAAGGATCTTCTTACAATAGAAATGAACGACGAGAGAAGCATCATTACTTCTATGGTAACGTATAAAGTAATTGGCGATTCAATAAATCACCACCATAATAGCATCATGATCCCTTTGAGTGACAAATAATTTTGTACGCACATCTTCTCAATGCCTTTGAGGTGCTGGGGGAGGACAATAAAGACTTTAATGAAATTGGCTCGCTACTTCTTGACAAGTAGACACTTTGAGATGACATCACAGAGTTCTTTTCCCATATTTGGTCAACAAAAGTGCCCTTTTAGGGTGTCAATAGATTTGTTGATGCCAAAGTAGCCAATTAGCCCAGCACCAAGAACTCTTTGGCCAAAAGCTTGCAGATTAGATGCTTTAAAATGCGTAATTGATTCCCTTTGAAAAGGAAGCCATCTTGAACTATATAGGAACCTTTAGATCCATTCCCTTCATCTTTTAAATAAGGATATAAGTCTTCATTCCCTTTGTAGAGTTTTTTAAGGAATCAAAAGCCAAGAATTCGGGTGTCTATAAGAGAAAGTAGTGGATAACTCTTTGAAACAACATCTGCTACCATGTTGCAAGTCCTTTTTTTGAGCCACACCACAAATAAGGATTGTCGGAACTCCATCCACTTAGCATGTCCTGAATTGAGCTTGTTTTGCCCATTGAGATATTTCAAAGCCCCATAGTTGACTGGAAAATGAATTGCTTTGGCGTTGGATAATGAGACCAATATTCAAAAGCGTAGATGCCTCCATCATAGGTGCTATAGTTCTTCTTTGAGCTATTCAACTTCTCAACTAAAGTAAGCAATTGGGCATTTGTTTTGAATGAGAACCACATAAACGTCCACTCACTTGCATCACAATTCATTTCAAAGTCTGAAAGTGCTAAAACAGGGGCTTGAGAGAGTTTGGTCTTGAGTTTCTTAAAGGCACTTTGGGCAACTTTTGATCATTATTCAACGGTATATTTTTCAAGTACAATGTAAAAGGGCTTGCATTCAAAGTCTAAAAGTGCTAAAACTATCAATAGAATGAAGTGAAACCGTGGAAACTCCTAACTTTAGTGGCATTGGTATGACTTGGCCAGGACTTTGTAGCATCGACTTTGGATTGCTCCATAGAACTGTGGAAACAATATATCCTAAGAATTTTATGCTGTGACTGAAGAATTCGCATTTTTCTATCCTAGCATATAGGTTTTGACCCTTGGAATAGTGAAAACTTCTTCGAGGTATTTGAGATGTTCTTCCTCGCCTTTGGAATGGCCAAGGATGTCATCATAGTATATTATAATGAATTTTCCAAGGAATGGCATGAGTATTCATTCATAACTATCACGAATGTGCTAGGGGCATTGGGGAGCCCAAAAGACATGACTAATGATTCATAAAGACCACTCTTTATTTTGAAGACCATCTTCAATTCATCTCCTTCTTGCATTCGGGTTTGGTGAGAGCCACTCCCTAAATTAACTGTGGAGAAGATTAAGATCTATAAAACTCATCAAGCACATCATTAGGTCTAGGTATAGGGTACCTATACTTGATAGCAATGTTGTTAATAACTCTACTATCCAGGCAGATGCCAAAAGTGTTATGCTTTTTTGGAACTGAAAGTGTCAGAACTGAATAAGGACTTTTTCTTTTACTCACAAAGCCTTTGTCTATCAACTTATCAATTTGTTATTGATGTACTTTAGTCTCTTGGGATTGCATCTAAAGGATGGTTTGATGGGTAATGGGTCATTGACAACAAGGTCACTTTGGTGATCTATCCTATGAATTGGAGTTGGTCCTAGAGGATAATGCTTTAAGAAAACATCCTAGAACTTGGGGATAAGGGCTTTGATTTCTAGGTGCAAGGCACACTTAAAGTCCTTGTGGTTGCTCTTTAACACTAGTAAGACATTGACTTTCTTCCTCTTATCAAGAGCTCTCTCAGTCGTTGTTTCGCTCAAGAAAATACTTTTCTCCTCACTCACGATTGCGGTTTGTATTTGTGGATTTGGCTATGGGGTGAAGGTTTAAGGACTATATTTTCTTTTTTAAGGCTAATAGAATAGGTGTTATGGATCACATCCTTGACAACTTCATTCAACTCAAAGTCATCATCCTTTTTAAAAGGATCTTCTTGAATTTAAGTGTGAACCTCCTCCTCTTCTTCAATAGCTAAAGTTGGCCCTTTTGCTTGACCTTGAGTTCAGAAGTCTATGGGCTCATCATCCTGGGAAGCAAGTAGAGAACCAACTTCATCAAATTATGGCATTCAAAAGAGATGCCAATTGTACTTTGGACATTGTCATGTAAGTTCTCTGCAAAGTTCTGTTAGGGGTTTTTCACATGAATCAAAGTAGGTTCATAATCATCTAAGAGTTCTCCTTCATCTGCTTCTTGATGAATCTCAACTACCTCTTGGTGTTGGACAACCTCTTGCTTGGTTTGATCTACCATCATCACGGTATCCATGATACCACTTTTTTTAAGTCTAGGATAATGAGTATAACCCTTAAGGTATTTCCTATCCATCAAGTTTTGACTATGGATATAATCTTTTTAGCCCTTGCTTCAACAAGGCATACTTACAAAGATTAGGCATACATTTCGATCTTAGAGACAACTACGTTAAAGCATTCTTCATTAGAAAAACCCATTTTCATTTATACGCTTTTCAAGTGTATAAACCCACTCTAAGTAAAGAATTGGAATCCATTCTCCTTTGAAATAAGGAACATCTCTCATAAGTGAAATTATCCTAGGTTTGAGTTTGAGTAACCCAACCAAAGTTGATTAGTTGTTTTTTTGCATAGGTAAGAGTTCTTATACAAGAAGCCATAGGTTTAGGACAAGGATACAATGTATTTTGGTGTTTGAGGGTTCAAGAAACAACCTTGATTAGCATTGATACCAAGTAGAGCGTGTAAAAGCCTGAGCAATTCCAAACTTGAGACACTAGAATAGAATTTTAATGTCATTAAAGTAGACTTTGGAACAGTTTGGGCTTTGATAGTGGTGTGGGTTAACTTTCCTACATAAACAATGATCAAATTAACATTGATATGACTTGGGTAAATGCAAAGCCACCACCAATAAGTTGATTAAAGACCTAGCCACCCTCAACTTATCTCAGTGATCTGCTCAATTCACCACCAAAGACACAAGGATAAATAGACAGAGATTTTCGAGTCAAGCAAGTTGTTTTTCTTTCATTCAATCCAACTTTCAATTTTATGGTCAATGACTTGGAAGCCTTGCAATTTATAGGGAAAAGAGGTCAAACTCCTAGTCAGTTAAAAATTCTAAGCATTAAGAGTGCACTTAACCTTTAACATTCGAGCTAAAACATGCAAAAAGTTAAAGAAGAAATATAAATAGACTAGGCCTTATTTAGTGCTAGTTCAAACCCTTTGATATTTTATCTTCCACTATTGAATGCATACCCATGCTTGGGCTTCCCCAAGTGAAGACTCAGAAAGTTTCGTATGACTTGAATTACAGCTCTAGAGTTGATGAATCTCGTTAAGCATAAGTTTAGGAAATCAATAGTTGATTTGTGCCCCTAGAGTGCCCCCGGCAGCAGTTTCAAAGTTGCCACCAATGTCTTTGGTAGGTTCTAGACATTAGCCTAGTAATGACTTTGGCAGACTCTATGAAACTTTGTCAAATTCTTTGGACTGGGTTTGAGTTAGTGACATGAAGCTACAGGTCAAATAAGTTAACTTTGATAGCGATAGCGGGACTACACGTTCCAAAGTCTTTGGACTAGCTTTGGCAGGCTCTTTAAAACAAACTTTTGATTACTATCAAAGTTGTTGGGACTAACTTTGAATTGAAAATTGCTAAACTTTTATGCCAAAACGAGCTGTTCAAGCTAAGAGCATATCTACAGCTTATGTTTGCTTTGACCAAGGACTTTAATAACTTAGAACCTGTTAGCCACAAGTTCCACCGTCTCACCCTAATGCTAAATGAAGCTGTATGGACCCTCCATGAGGATTAGGCATAAGGTGTAACACTAGGCTGCCTACACCCCAGAAATTGTGTTACAGTTTTCTTACGGGTGGAAATTTATGTGTAAAAGAGAAACTTAGAAAAGGCACTAAACGATTGTTTTTTTTCCCCACAAAATGAAGACACCTAAGTTGATGTTACCATGTTTAAAGCATTTATCAATTCTCAAAGGCACCAAAGTCTTTTAGAATAAAATTCACTGCAAACGTGGTTCTCCTTAGTCCATAAGACCATGGCTGGAAAATGATTAGGTTGCATCGACCTTCTAAAGTACTCATGAAACCAAGACTACAAAGAAGAGGGTCATTAATAACAATCAAGGAACACAAACCAAAAAGTAGGAAATGATTTTTTAAAAGAAATCATTCCCTCAATTATCCTTCGCAAATCGGCAGTAGCCAAACTGTAGTGATATTCCCCATGAGTTCTCCCCATTTTGTGCACTTCAATTCCCATTCAATGAATAAGTGCGGAGGATGATGGAACCCCTTAATTTAAATTACTCTATCAAGATCAACAAGACTAACAAGATAGTAAAAGTAACAGTGATTGGCCAACTCGGCAAAAATGATAGTACCAAAGAGAAGATCCAAGATGACATTGGCTTGTTGGTTAGTTGAATGCTCAGCCCAGCGCTCATCATCAATTGTTACATTTAAAAGAATGTTGCTTGAAAAATAACTCTCATGGGTAATTCTATTCATGACAAGACCAAAAGCTAAAAATGTTGGTCACACTATAAGTGAAAATCATCATGATTAGCTAACAGGTCTTTGAAAATTCAAAGACATGTTGGCATCATGAGTCAAAAGGGGTTATACTCATTTCACCATAATAGCTCCTCTTAAGGCTTCATAAAATACCCTGAATCTAACATCATTTAGTATAGGATGGATCTTACCCTCTCGATGTCTAAGATCTATCATAAACTTTCTAGGGGCACCGACACCCCTATTAAGATCCTCCTAAAACAAAAGAAAGCAAAAATTAGATTAATGCCAATAGTAAGAAAAACACTTTAAGGACAAGAGGGGTACTTACTACTGATGGAGTTGCTTGGCAAGATGCGTGGCCTTCAATGTCCACTAAGAGATCCCTTCCATCCTACGCTTCAGTAAGTCTCCATTCCCTCTCAATGAAATAGTTTTGAACAGGCCTTTCATTACTAGTCCTACGAGGTAGGTGAGCCCTTTCCACACTCACGATTTTTCCTAGCACACAACTACAGACAGACTTGATTAAGAAGAGGAAGAGGATAGGCAGAGTTTAAGAGTAATATGTACAAGGCAAGGCAAGGAGTAAGGTGTGAGCTACTTAAATAGATAAGGAAGAACAGGAAAGCAAGAAAAGTCGGACAAAAGGGCTGACCAGGCCAGGTCTTTCCATGCAAAATGCATGCATATACTATACAAACATGAAACCAATTACAAAGAAATAAAAGAAAGAAGACAAAGATGCCAAAAGGAGAGGACCAAGTCGGGTTCTCTCATGCAAATACATTCATACACTACACATGCATGAAACGAGCTACAAAAAAAAACAACAATAAAATGCAAAAATAAGGAGCCAAAGCAAAGGGGGCTAGCCTAGGATCCTACTCATATGAATGCAAGGACAAACGTGCATTATTAGTAGTAATAATCAAGAAAGCATAAAAGCAAGGCTGAAACAAACGCGGGGCCGGCTGGGATTCTGCGTCACTTGAAAGAAACACATGTATGAGCAAAAGCATAAAACAAATAACAAGAAAATAAGGAAGGAAAGCCAAAAAGAATAGGGACCCGATCGGGATCATAGTCACTTTCATGCATAATACACATGCATGAAAAAAAGTATAAAACAATAATAAGAAAGTAAGAGGAAAAGCCTAAGGGAAGCGGATTTCGACCGGGATTCCAAGCATGTAAAATTAATAGGCAAAATCCAAGCATATCGGGCATGTAAACAAGAAGAAAAAGATATGATAAATGACAAGGCGGACTTGACTGAGTTCTTTAGGGGAGATGAATTTAGCATGCACTAACATTATTGTTATCTTTAACAAGGAAAGGCAACAACACCATCAAGTCATGGGGATCTGGCCGGGATCATCAAATGAATGAAGCCAAAATCTTCCGTCAACTTTAGCAATGATAAAGGGAATAAGCAAGGAAACAAGATAAAGAGGCCAAGAAAGGGAACCTGAATGGGTTCTCTAGGAGCATGCAAAGATTTGGAAAATGGAAAAGAAAAAAGAAGAACACAATAAGCACGAACCAAGTGGGACGTAAAGCTATAATGAAACCAAGAAGGCTCGATGAGCCCTTGAGTTTGACATGGTCAAAGCTCGAATTAGGCTCAACTCAAATCGAGCTCGAGTCAAGCCTGCGCTAGCTAAAAAGTATACCTAGTAGAGCCCAAGCTGAGTAAGGCTCAACTCGATTTGGCTGGATTTACCTCAATTAGCTCAATTTTTCATAGCACTTATGTGGAAAGTATAAAAGTATTGGTATAATCAACAAAATTTTGTTCTTATCCTTAATCCAATACAAGAATCCAGAATTTATCTTCGAACGTAGCCTTAAACTTGAGACCGTTTAAACAAAAAATAAATAAAGAAAAAGAAGAATAGCAAGCCAAGTCGAGCTGAGCTTCGAGCCAAACATTGTATGTTCGAGCCTGAGCCTAACGCTAGATTTTATGAGCTCAAAAGCCCTTGAGACAGGCCCTGCTGAAATTTTAACTAATCGAGCCGAGCCAAAGCTGGGCTGGGTTGAGCTCGGCTCAACTTGTATATACCGCTTAGTAGGGGCAAGCGACCCCCCCAAAAAAAAGGATCCACTTGAAAAAAGGGATAAAATTTTCATCAGTTTAAAAAGGAAAATTGGATAAATTTGAAATTCCCTATATTGGCGAAAGGTTGAATTCAAAATATGTTATGTAGACGGAAGGTCCATTGGACGGGTGACATGTCGAACTCAAGATCCACTAAATCGGCAAAAGGTTCGCCAGATCATTGAATGTTCAAATTCAAAATGCGCTAGACCAACAAAAGGTTCATGAGACTGACGAAAGGTCAAATTTAAAATCCACTAAACCGGTGAAAGGTCTACTAGGTTGGCAAAAGGCCCCCTAAATTGATGAAGGTCAAATTCAAAATCCACTAGACTGGAAAAAGATCCACTAGAATGGTCCAAGGTTGAATTCAAAATATGCTAGACTAGCAAAAGGTTGAATTCAAAATCCTCTAGGATAGCGAAGGGACTGCTAGACCGGCGAAAGGTTGAATTCAATATTTGTTATACTGGCGAAGGATTAAGACATACTGGACTGGTAAAAGGTTCACTAGACAGGTGAAGAGTCAAGACATGCTAGCCTGGCAAAGGGTTAAATTTAGAAGAGCAGTAAAAGGAAAGCACTAGAATCTAACTACTTTAAGCTTCATCATGCACAATCTTGATCAATGTGGGGGCTAACTGTAGACGTATAAAACTGGCACGATATTTTTATAAATGCTCGATGATGAAATTTATGCCCCAATATGCTTATTTGGGGCCCCCGTGGAGTATGTCTTAAGTTGAGTCTTAAAGAAAAGGAAGGAAAAGAGCAAAATAAAAGAAAAGGTCTATTTCGACCCACATAGGGTCCAAATTGCTTGGGTACTCTAGCTAAGAACCCCTTGGGTTCTTTGCCTCCCTTTTTCAATTGTAAAACATGTTTGGTTGTTAGAGTTTCATCTGAATAGCTACATCTATTTGGATTAAGCCTATTGAGAATCGAATTAGGAGTCTTTTTTCCTAATCTTCTAACCCTGGCCCCTTGAACACTATAAAATGGGAGCTACCCCTACGGTGAGAATATTAGAAACACGTGGGAAAAAAAAGAGGCTAAAAACCTTTAGTCATCCTGAGAAAAGCACATGAAAAATTGGAGAGAAACACTTTCATAAATTTGTAATGACGAATTCAGAGGAAGTTTTGAGAAAAAGAAGTTGATTTTAAAGTATTACTTTGCTGGGTTCATGGGAATAGGCGATGGTTCATCCTAAGCGCGTAACCGAAGATCCTATCTTTTTCTCTTCTTTTTTATCATTTTATTCGATTTCTTACCTTTAGCAAGGATGCAATTTTCAATTAGTTTAATAATCGCACACTGTAAATATTTGAATTATTGTATTGATACTAATATTGTACCTTTTCTATTTCTTGTTTGATTGTTCATAATAATATGATGTATGCCTAGTTTTCCTATGTTAATTAAACTAGTTTGATGTATTCATTAGTAGAGACTATTAGTAATGACGAGCAGTGACATAATGCACTTCATTGCATCATCAAACCATCGCATCTGAATTTGTGTCCTTGGTTCGAGCCTTTCAAGTCAAGCAGTCCCTACACAGGGGGTTGTTCAGTGGTCTTTCAAAAACCTTTTTAGGGCGAACCTTTTTTTGTCTCTTTCAATGTTCCTTCTGATTTATGGTTCATTTTAGGAAGTAGATTTGTTTTATATGTTTTCCGAATAACTCATTTGAGACTCCATTACTAATTTATTGTTTCCTTTTTATTGGTCAAGTAGCTTAGACGTTTCCAGCAACAACTGTGAGTGAGCTTGAAGCCTAGACTTAGGAATCCCGAGTGGTTATAGGACTTGTTCTACAGCCCAGTCTCTTGGCTCTGCTAGAGACTGCTGAGGAGAAAAGCCAGAAAACTAGGCTTAGCCCTTAGATAGGATCACGACTAGAGGGTTGGTCCCCAGCCTTCTAGGCATGCAACCTCTGCCTTCTATAGTTCGGTCCAAATTTTATTTTTTTTAAAAAATAAAGTAAATTTGAAAACAAACCTAGCTAGTGGGTCTAACCATTTGTTGGAAACCCTACCTAGGGCAGACAGTAGAATAGAGGCAGACAAGAATCCAATTGGGTTTTACGTATTGTTTTGTTGATAACTGAATTGAGTTGTGTTATTTTATCAGCCCAAAGCCCAATTCGATGGTCTTATTTTGACATATGTTCTATCAACCGTTGAAATACAGAAATTGATCTTAAATTTGTTCGTAAGGCTTTTTATAAAATGAGACACCATTTTGGTATCTGCAGTTAGTCCCTCCTTTAACCAACACTGAGCAAAGCGTAGTTTAAACTAAGTGCTCTTGTGCTTATCAATTTGAAATTTTGCTTTGGCTACAAGACCCAGAAGACCTCAGGGCTTGAAGCCCTTCGACTCTTGTTGTGATCAAGACGACGACTGATCATATGCCCAAACTTGATCGCTCTTAAATTTGAAGCTTAACACTTGTTAATTCTTATTGTGTTGGAGATTATAATGTTAAAATAGAGGAAATTGATCGCTTTTGGATCCGAATCTTGGTTCCTATGCATTCTTATCATGATTGAGATGAATAAACGCATGAACGTGATTGCTTTTGTTTTTTTATGCTTGATGCCTATTAAGGAAACCTTGAAGATACAATCATATAAATATTTTATTTGTATTATTACCTTCCTAAAGTTTGTATATGTATTGGATTGTAGTTTCCTTATTGCTCTAGGCTAGATTTTTCCGTTTTGCTTGAACAACCATGATGTATAAATTTGATAAGCCATTCGGCCATGAGTAGAGGAGTGAAAAATTATCCTCCCCAACTTGATTCTAGTGAGTTTATTTTTTCATGGTATCAGAGCCAGGTTTCTCAAAACATTGAAAGAAAACTTTTCCTCCCATAAAACTCCATGACCAAAGACAAGAAAGACCATACCTTTATCATCACAAATCAATCTCCATACTTCCTTTATCCATCCGACTCCCCTGGCACTATTATAGCAGCAATCAAATTTGACGGCAAAAATTAAGACTTGTGGGAAAAAGCAGTCATAACATGATTAAGGTCAAAAAATAAACTTGGCTTTATCGATGGATCAATAACAAAACCAATGGAGAAAGAGAGGGAACAAGCAAAAGCATGGGAGATGGTAAATTTGATGGTATTATCTTGGATCATGAATGTCATCGATCCAAGGCTAGATAAAAGTGTAGCATATGTTGACACTGCTCAACAATTGTGGGAAAATATTAAAAAGACGTATGATATGCCAAACATACCTAGGATTCACAAATTAAAAGCTGAGATTGCATCTTGCAAACAAAATAAATAAGATGTAGTCGATTTCTTTTCAAGGCTTATGGGACTGTGGAGTGAACTTGACATCTCCATTAAAATTCCACCATGCAAATGTGACACGACAACAAAGATGATGAAGTATATGGAAGAGGAGAAGGTTCATTAGTTCTTGATGGGCCCAGATGATGACTCGTACTCCATAGTACGTAGCAAATTCTCGCCATGGATCCACTACCCCCGATAGACAGGATCTTCAACATGGTTCAACAGGAGGAGAACCATAAACGGATGATGAGTGATCGAGATGAACGACCCAAAACTATGGCAGCCTATGCAACCTCACACATAACTCGACCGGTTAGCATGCGAGGTGAAAGAATTAACTGCAACCATTGTGGAAAAATAGGTCACGAAGAAGCGAATTGCTATGAGCTGATAGGCTACCCCCGGGATGGGGGGGTCGAGGAGGACGAGGCACAAAGGGAAGAGGTTGTGACACAAGGGGAGGAGGACGCACCAGTGCTGGGTGTGGCCGAGGACGAGAAGCTGCATACGTAGCTCAGGCAACGTCTGTCGACAAAGCCACCTCATCAGTCAAGGAACATCACCCAGACGCGGTAGCCATGGGGTTTACACCTGAGTAGGTACAGCGTATCTTGAGTCTCATCTAGACTCTGAAGTCTACTCCTGAGAAGCTATCTGGTAGGGAAAACTGGATACTTGATTCTGGTGCTTCCTGTCATATGACAGGATCTTTAAGTATGATGCATGATATTCATGATGTGGAACCTATACCAGTTGAGTTACCTAATGGATCTGTGACTATGGCTACAAAGGAAGGTTCAATTGGGTTAAATTCCAAGCTAAGATTAAATCAAGTTCTATATATGTACCTGGACTAAACTGTAGCCTGATATCTATAGCGCAACTAATTGATGAATTTTTGTGATGTAACATTTACGAAAAAGCTTTGTGTGATTCACGACCCTACTAAAGGAGCCTGATTAGAGTGGGTGAACCAAGAAGAGGGGTATACTACTTGAAGAAGTCGTTCCCGGCAACAATACAAGTTAACAAGGTGGAATCTTATGATACATGACATTGTCCTTAGGGCATTTCGATTCAAGCTTTGTCTAAAGTTTGTAGCTTTAGTAGTGGCAAGCATAAAAGTGATATGTGTGATGTGTGTTTAAGTTCCAAGCAAACTCGATTGCCTTTTCCCATTAGTGAAAATAAAGCAAGTAATTGTTTTGATTTAATCCATTGTGATATATGGGGTGCCCCGATATTTTCTTACTATAGTTGATGATGCTAGCCGGGGTGTTTGGGTCTACCTAATGAACGACAAAAGTGAGGCTTCACAATTACTAATGGATTTTGGTGTTATGGTGGAAACACATTTTGGAACTAAGGTGAAAAACGTTAGGGGTGATAATGGATATGAGTTCACCTCTAACCTCATGAAAAAATTCTATCGAGAAAAAGGAATCATCCATCAAAGAACATGTGTTGACACCCCTCAACAAAACGGTCGAGTTGAGAGAAAACATCGCCACATATTGAATGTTGCAAGAGCCTTAAGGTTTCAAGCTTATCTTCCTTTAGAATTTTGGGGGGAATGTGTTTTGACTGCTGCTTATTTAATTAATCGAACTCCTACGGCTATACTTAACTGGAAGACCCCTCATGAAATCCTATTCAATGACAAACTCTCCTATGAACACTTACGTATTTTTGGCTCTTTGTGCTATGTTTATAACATTCAACGACCAAAGGATAAGTTCGGTGCTAGGAGTAGGCGGTGTGTCTTTATTGGATATCCTTTTGGAAGGAAAGGATGGAGGGTTTATGATTTGGAAACTAAGGAAATTTTTGCAAGTCGAGATGTCATATTTCATGAGGGAATATACCCGTATGAGACACAAGCCAAGGCAGAAGATGCCTTTCTTCAACCTGGGCAACCAAACGTGTTACTAGGCACTGATTTTGCAGAATTTGAAGCCTCTGGGCTAGCAACAGCGCCGAATCCAGGATGTTTACATGAAGATGAGTCCAGTCGATCACACCTGGGGCCCCAAGATGGCCTAAACAGCTCAACTCAGCCCACAATCGAAGGAGAAGGAGCTGTTGGGCCGCGAGAAGACCAGGCCACATTTAAGGGAGCAACACCCACCATGGCTGGGTCGCGATCTGATGCAGCGCCCAGGCCCAACGCTTCCCGGGATAGGGGGAGTGTTCCGATCATCGACAGCCCAATAGTGACATCCCCAAAAAATTGGGGGCATTCTGGAAACAGCCAGGACCACGGACCTTTATCCCCAGAAGCCCAGGAGCGTGAAAAACTGGTACGGAAAGTATCGGGACATTTTCAAGACTATGTTTCCTACTCGGCAACATCACAAAACCCCCCTTCGACGGTCTAACATCCACATCCTAAGGTCTCCTCAGGTAAACCGTATCCCATTGCTCAGTATGTTACTTGCAATAAATTCTCTGACGCGCATAGATGCTATTTAGCTACTATTAATAAAATTATGGAGCCTAGATTTTTTCATGAAGCAGTAAAAGTCCCAGCATGGAGAGAGGCCATGATAAAGGAAATTGAAGCACTTGAAGAAATTAATACATGGAGCGTCGAGGAGCTACCGCCAGGAAAGAAACCTATAAATTGCAAGTGGGTGTTCAACGTCAAGTACAAGTCCGATGGAAGTATAGAAAGGTACAAAGCCCACCTAGTAATCCGGGGAGATGAGCAGATAGAAGGATTCGACTACAATGAGACGTTCGCCCCTGTGGCCAAGATGACCAGTGTAAGAATATTTTTATCAGTTGCTGTAGCCAAAGGATGGGAACTCTATCAGATGGATGTTAACAACTCCTTCTTGCATGGAGATCTAGATGAGGAAGTCTACATGACAACGCCTCCAGGATTTCGGGCCTCTAATCCCAACAAGGTATGTCGGTTGCGCAAGTCACTTTATGGCCTAAAGCAAGCACCTCGGCAGTGGTTTGCAAAACTTTCTTCGAAGCTTTTGGAGTATGGTTTCAACCGATCCTATGCGGATTATTCTCTTTTCACTTACAAAAAGGGAGACAAGTTCATGGCATTGCTTGTGTATGTAGATGATATTGTTCTCATAGGTAACGATCATCAGTTGTGTGCAGATTTTAAGGCATATTTACATAAATGCTTTCGTATCAAAGATCTTGGGAACTTAAAATACTTCTTGGCCATTGAGGTTGTAAGGAGCTCCCAAGGTTTATTTTTATGCCAGAGAAAGTATGCCTTAGAAATTATAAATGAATGTGGACTCTTGGGATCCAAACCAGCTGACTTCCCCATTGAGTAGAACCACAAGCTTGCATTAGCCTTAGGAGCACCCTTGAGCGACTCTACCCAATATAGATGCTTGG
>NCQV01077496.1:15405-25771 GCA_002740545.1 Lophocereus schottii | reverse complement strand
CAAAACCTGAAATACCCGATGAGTATGGGCATTGGGATAGATTTTGAAAATCCGATGGGTACGGGTATGGGTATGGGGATGGGGATGACTTTTGAAAATAGATAAGGTGTAAGTATAACTCTACCCGCCCCGTACCCGACCCATGCCCATCCCTACTTGGGTGGCTATCAAATTGGATATGAAGAAAGCACATGATAGACTCGAATGGGATTTTATTCTTAAATGCCTCTAAGAAATGGGGTTTCATTCAACTTGGAATTCTTGGATTAAGGAGTGTATCTCCTCAATTTCATATTCAATAATGGTGAATGATGAACCACACGGCTTGTTCACTCCGACCAGAGGAATCAGACAAGGAGATTCACTCTCCTCCTATATTTTTATGCATGGAGGTCCTTAACAAGATGCTCTACAAAGAAGCTAGTGCTTGAAAATCGGGTATAGGAATTAAGATAAGTCCCATGGACATCACAATTCCATGTCTTCTTTTTGCAGATGACTACTTACTTTTTTGCAAAGCTAATTCAGAAAGCTGTAACAAGCTCAAAAGTGTGCTTGACACCTTTTGTTCGACCTCAGGATAACTAGTTAACTACCACAAATTGGTTATGACAAAGCAACTAGTAACTTCTATTCTCGACATCCCATGGAAGATGTCCCTAGGCAAATACTTAGGTTCCCCTGTGTTCTAGGGCCGGCCTTCACGTTCAACCTTTTAAGAAAAAATTAATAGAGCAACTACAAAATTAAAGGGTTGGAAAGCTAATTGTTTGTCTAAAGCTGGTAGAACAGTTTTGATACAATCTCGCTTGGAAGCTTTACCAGTGCATACAATGTAATGTTTTAAGCTACGTCAAAGTACTAGCAAATATTTACATAAATGTAATAGAGATTCCTTCTGGAAAATATCAAATAGAGAAAAAGGTTTACCACTTATAACTTGGGATAAGATATATTTGCCTAAAGCATAGGAGGATTAGGGCTACGTAGAACGGATGCCATCAACAAAGCATTCCACTGTAAACTAGCCTGGAAAGTCCTCACAAATGCACCCAGTTTATGGGTATAGTCTATAAGGGCAAAGTATTTATTCAACTCAAATCTTCTTAATTACAAATGAAAGAACAATAATTCACCAGTATGGAAAAATATTCTAAAGAGTAGAGATCTACTCAACAAAGGTATCATTTGGAAGATAGAAAGGTTTGATAATTGGATAGAAAACAAGAGTTTAATAGAAAAAATGGGACAAGATGAAGAGAACATTTCCCAGCCTGATGCAAAAGTCTATGACTTTATTACGCGACACTCCCAATGGGATATCTAGTCCCTTAAGCTAGTCCTTAA
Organism: Lophocereus schottii; assembly: GCA_002740545.1. Taxonomy (NCBI): domain Eukaryota; kingdom Viridiplantae; phylum Streptophyta; class Magnoliopsida; order Caryophyllales; family Cactaceae; genus Lophocereus; species Lophocereus schottii. Next base: position 24,424 of record NCQV01077496.1, on the reverse strand, counting down.
TAACCATAATGTAATTCATAAAATTCAAGGCATTTCATTACCCATTCATGAGACGGAAGATTCCTTTTGTTCGGGATTGAATAGCTTAGGTGAGTTCTCTACAAAGTCAACCACGTGGGCAGTCCATAACATCTAATTCCATGAAACTTCTAAATGGGATTTTAATTGGATTTGGAAAATTGACATTATGCCTAAAATCAAAGTTTTTTTAAGGCAATTGTGCCATAAAGGGCTACCACTGAAAGGTGTCTTTTTGAGAATGGGACTCCATATTGATCCAATGTGCCCTATATGTCTTGCTAATATTGAATCTTTAGAACATTTATTTAAAGATTACGAGGCAGTTACTAAGGTATGGGAAGCAGCTGATAAACACCACTGGCTTCCACTTAGTGTTTCTCCCGCGGCATGTCAAGACTTAGTAAAATTCTGCGTGGGATTCAATCCTCGCATAGTTTAAAGTTAAAACAGAAGCTTCCGTTCCTATTGTGAAGCATCTGGAAATCTAGGAATGCAACAATATTCAAAAATGAAATTTTCAATCCCCTTACATGTCTGGCACGGGCAAAAAAAGCTTGCACAAAATGGAGAATTTGATCTTGTATGTCGTTTGATACTATTTTAAAGGGGGTCTTCTTCTCCCCCCTCCACCTCAATAAATTTCATGAGGTAGCATTCCCCTCCTTCAGGATTTGTCAAACTTAATTTTGACGGACCACTCATCAATTTCTCAGTAGCAGGAGGCTTCATCATTCGAGATTGGACCAGTATATTACTTAAAGCGGGAGCAAAGCACTATGGCAACACTTCAATTTAAGTGCCAAAGGCTAGAGCACTATGCAATGGTTTATATTCAGCAATCAAAGCAGGGTTCGATTCATTTAATAGTAGAAAGTGACAACAAAATATTCATCCAGGCTTTGGAAGGAAAGATTCGCATCCCTTGACAAATTCATAATATAATCAAGGATATTCATGCGTGGAGGGACCAAGGCATCCAAATTTTCACCAATCATATGTTCAGAGAGACAAACATGGTAGCAAATTGGCTGGTTAAATACGGTCATTCTATTACTTCCTCATTTTCTTCTGATGTGTGTTTTTCACCATCTCTTGGGGCAATTTTAGTTGAGGATGTAGTTGGGCTTACTTTTGTGAGAAGAGACGCCTAACATTGTTATTATCTCTTTTTTCACCCTTATAAAAAAAAAATAAGATATTTACTAGCATTTTTGTTTATTTTCAATAAATTTCTCTCCATTTTGTGAAAGTGAGGTTGTTGTTTTCTCACCATTACTGTGAGTTAACTTGTTCTCACATCTAGTGTGAGTTAGGTTACTCTCACTTTTAGTGTCAGTTTGGGTCATCGACTCTCATCGTAGATTTGGAAATTTGTAGAGTGGTTACTTGTGGAGTATAATTTGGTTATTATCATGTTAGATCTACTTTTCTGACAAAGGAATGAGTTGGTAATGGAATTTCATGTGGTTCTGCTATGAAGATCTTATTCTTAAGTGCAATTTTCTCGTGTTCGTTAGACATCTATTTCATGAAGTTATATTATAACTCACCGACATTCAAGAAAGATGCGTTGACATTGAAGAATGCGGTTGGCGGCAAGAATAATGCTACATAAAAGTTTAGAGCTCGTTGACAGTATATCTACCAATAGCTCTCTGGAGAAAATGATTTATTTTGATATTTTAGATTTACCTTTGTTAGGAGAGACTCATTATAAATGTCGTATGGCATTTCATTGACGGATTTGTATCCATAAATTTCAAGCCTAAAATAACTTATACAAGAAATTGAAAAACAAATTTAATTTTTGTGTTTATATCAAGAAGATGTACAATCTGTGTATAACTGTTATAAGAACAAATGTAGTAAATTCTCTTATTCGATCTCCTTGAATAGTCTTGAATGAATTTGATCTTGAGAGAGAACCTAATAAGCTTAATCTCAATGAAGATATGAGCTTGATCTCTGAGAGTAGATGGCACATATTTAGAATGCTTGTTGTCTTCTTTTAGAGAAAATTCTTAGGCTCTTATGAGTTTTTTTTTTCTAATGCCAACGGAGTGAATGAATTTTTTGGCCTCTGAGTGAGGGACTAAGATTCTATTTATAGGGAGAGAATCCCCTTCTACTTCTAGGTTTTGTAATTTATTTGTCATTTAGGCCGTTGACTGGGTGTTGGACTTGAGAATCTATTTGAATTGCTAACTTGGTAGTCTACTTGGATTGGAGACTCGGTGGCCATGAGGGTTGGTGACTTAACAGTCATTTGGGCCTTGACTTATTAGTAGTTTGGGCTTTGACTGGGCAGTCGTTTATAACCCAACTCATTCAGATAAATTAAATTGATTAATCTCGATCGATCCAAATAATTGACTCCATTTATTTTATGATGCCACACTATTTCAATTTTCTTAGTGCCTATAGAATTATTCTTATTCCCTTTTTTCATAAAAAATGCAAAACATTAATTGACAACATGAACAATTGACCATTTGATACTACTACATCTTTTGGTAAATGGCAAACTGCAAATAGTGTAAGCAGTCATTCTCGAAAAAACTAAAATCCTATCTACTATACACGTCAAGAATCCTTTCAGACTACTTACTAAAGGTGGGCAGCCATTTTTGGGGGGTGTATGTTGAGAAATAATTCTTGTGGATAAAACATAAGAGCACTTGCAATGGTGATCCAAAAGTTTAGATCACAAGTGGGGGCCTACACCCTTCACATCACCCGACAATCCAACCTTTTTTCTCTTCTCTACATTTCTTGGATCATCAAATAAAATAATGTATATGAACCTCACCACAAACATATTTATTTGGTTGTGGACTTTTAATTTGTATATTTGTGTGAATAATTGTAGATTACTTATGACGATATTTTTTTATAAAAATTGAATAATTCATCTATAATAATTAATTTTTTTATTAAAAAAGGCTATCACATAATGTAATATACTGAAGGAAGAAATCTCTTCTCTTATTTGGTATTTGACGTTAATTTTTGGCATTTGTATGTACAATTGTAGATTACTTATAACGATATTTTTCCAAAAATTAAATAATTGAGCTATAGTAATGAATTTTTTTGTGAAGTATGATATCCAACTAAAATAATAAAATCTTGATTTAAAAAAAAAGAAGAACATAATACGTTTGATTACAATAAAATTTAAAAAAACAATATAGTAGTTGCACTAAAAAAATAATACAAATACAGTAGTTCAACTTAAAAATTACATTATAAGATGTCATTTATGACCTACCTCTATGTCGGTTCCACATTTCTTCAACCAAATCTACCTGGAGACGCGAATGCGTTTCGGGGTCTCGAACTTCCATTGTTCTACGTAGGTAAGTCTCATAGCACGGATGAACATTATGTCGAACAGTCGGCTTTGGGGTAGTATCGTTCACTTGCTTGTAATCGAACGCAAGGTCATATGAATCTGGCTCATCCTCAACAATCGTATTGTAGAGTATTACACATGCTTTTATTATCAACGACATGACTTTCTCCTTCATGTACCGAGCAGGGCCACGAACTATGGCAAAGCGAGCTTGTAGCACACCAAAGGCTCGCTCGACATCCTTCCTAACTTCCTCTTGACGTTGAGCAAACTGTTTTACCTTTAGACCTTGCAGAAGGGGGATGGTTTTCACAAAAGTCACCCATTTCGGATAAATACCATCCGATAGAAAGTATTGGATTTTTTACTCGTAACCATTGATGATGTACTCGCATTTTGGAGCACGATCTTGATGCAGCTCATCAAACACTGGGGAACGGTTAAGGACATTCATATCGTTAATACTTCCAGGCATTCCAAAGAAGGCATGTCATATCTACAGATCATATGACACAACCGCCTCAAGAATGATTGTCGGAACCTTATAGACTCTTTTAGCAAATGTTGCTTTTTCCACTCCCAATGTATACAATCGATGCTTCCCAACATACCAGGAAAGTCACGCTCATTCCCTATAGATGATCGACATCAGCTTAGGTTAGTTTCCTTAAATATTCTTCCCCAAATACTGCAATGACACCTTTAGCAAACCTTTTCAAGCACTACAGTGATGTGCTTTCACCGATCTTCAAGTATTCTTCGACGGAATTGATAGATATACCGTAAGCAAGCATCCTCAAGGCGGCGGTGCACTGGCTCAGTGGCGTTAACCCACAGTTCCCAACTGCATCATACTTCAACTGAAAGTAATCAGAATGATTTCCTAGTGCCTCCATTATACGAATGAATAAATGCTTGCGCATTCTAAATCTTCGCCAAAAATATTGCTGATTGTAAATGGAATCCTCTGAGAAGTAGTCTCTGAATAAGCGCTCATGCGCTTCTTGTCGATCTCTCCTTATAAGTCTTCTCTTTGCTCGAGGCAAGGAGGATGAAGGTCTCAAATCTTGTGCAGCTTGAAAAACCTTTAGAAGGAATGTCACATCTTGGTTGTCAGTCTTATCATCAAGTAAATCTTCCACAATGGGCAAAATCTCTTTATCGGAACCTTCTAATATGAAGCTTAGACCATCCAACGACGATGAGGAAGAATTGTGAGAGGAGGCTAAGGAAGACGAATCTTGCACAAGAGGTATCAAATTTGCATTCTTATTTTCTATTGTTGAGTACCTATGTACATATTAATTACTCAAAAGGAACTCGAACATAAGTAAATTACAAATTGAAAGAACTACAACAAGTAACAAAACATAAGTTAGACACAAATTGTTCCAATTAACAAAACATAAACTTTCATTTCATAACTAATTTAAATGGATACAACTAAGAAAACATAAACTATTCATTGCATAAACCATTCGTTACAAGTAACAAAACATAAACTAATTTAAATAGCAAAGGTTCATCTAAATAGCTAGAGGAAGATAGACTATTAATTTTGGGGATGATTTCCCATCCTTTTCTGTCTAATTTCTTCCTTCATCATTCTGAAGTAAGTAGCATCTTGTTCAGACAGGGATGAAAGGTCCATCAACATTATCTGGTTGTTATATTGCCTCTCCTAAAGGGCTTGCTTCCTCATGTCCAACCCCACCTTGAAGTCCTTGCGTTTTTCAGCCTTGTCTCTAAGGCGAACTGCTTTCTGAGCTACAGTTGCCTTCTTATCAATTGCGGTTACCAAGTTATAAAATATTTTAACCTTTTCATTAGCTGTGGAACCAATTGTAGAAATGTGATTAGTCACCAAATCAACCACAACATTATTTGCCTTTTGCTGGAGTTTTCTCTTTGCAGCTTTCCTCCCAATGGGGCAAATAATTCCATCAATTTCAACCTCAAACTCTTCATCAGCGGGGGTAAGGGGCTAGAATATCCTCCCATCTCATTTACGTTTGGTCGTTTCGACTATCCTCCATCTAGAGTATCACGAAATGTCCTCCATTTGGGCTGATCCTTAAGCAAATAGTACCAATGCTCTAAATCAAATTTCCTCCCCACCCTTTTAAGAAACGTCTCATGAGCACGATTCATAACCCACTCACATTATTATGTTCCATTTCATCCATGATTTCGACCCACTTGTTCACTAATAGGTAACCTCGATTCCAACGAGCATTGCAAGTCTTCCCTGTTCTTCGCATAGCTCCTTTTAGGGCATGTGTGTTAAAGTTGGTTGCCACCTTACCCCCAAAAGATGACTTCTTTGGTCAGTTCTGGTAACAGGATCAGCACTTGTGTTAATCCAAGCAGTGATCAACCGTGTATTCTCTTCCATTGACCATTTTTTGACCCCTACACTACTCCCCTCTACATCATCCCCTTCCAACTCATCATTAGTAGGATCATTACTAGTCTGAGGTGGCCTTATGGTTGTAATTGATCCGATTGGTGTTGATGAGGACGTAGAGTTGCTTGCACTCGAGGCGTAATTAGATGGATGTAGCGGGTAATAAGGCGGGTGGTAATAATGTGGGTGGTAAGGATAGTTTGGTGGAGTCTGATATGGTGGGGGTTGCATATGGGTAGTAGGCACACTTGTGCTACTACACTCAACATTCTCTACTTCATCATTTCCATCAAGTAAACTGATAAAAGTACAGGGAAGATTCGGATCCATATGGCCACAAATGATACCTACATACATAGAACATTTTTGTTTGGGTTATAAATTGCATAATTTTGTAATATTTTTATTCACGATTAATCTTTCGTCGGATATTTAAATTAACAAAAGAAACTTATACATCATATTACACATTTAACCATATTACTAATAATACCCATAATTCCTAACATGTTACTAATAAATTTATTAAATATTTAAACATAAATTTAAACACTTAAACATAAATAGGAGCTAATATAAATAAATTTAGACATTTAAACATAAATTTAAATATTTAAACATTTAAATATGAACATGAGCTAACATGTCACTAATAAAATTTAAACATTTAAACATAAATTTAATCATTTAAACATTTAAACTTAAATATGAGCTAACATAAATTTAAACATTTAAATATTTAATCATTTAAACAAAAACTTCCTAACATGTCACTAATAAATTTATTAAAGATTTAAACATCTAAACATAAATATGAGCTAACATTTTAACATTTAAACAGTTAAACATTTACACGTAAATCTAAACATTTAAACATAAATATGAGCTAACATTTAGACATTTTAACATTTAAACATACATGTTCCTTTTAAATCTTTTTTTCATCTTTTTTCGAAGTTCCGAAAATGTCACTAATAACTTTATTAAACATTTAATCAAGTGAGGTATTTTTCATTTCAATCTTTTTAATCATTCCTACGATGTTAAAAATAATGAAAGTAACTTATACATCATATTAAACATTTAACCATATTACTAATAATAACCTAATTCCTAACATGTTACTAATAAATTTTTCATATCAATATTTTTCCATATCAAACATTTAAACATAAATATGAGCTAACGTAAATAAATTTGAACATTTAAACATTTAAACATAAATTTAAACATTTAAACATTTCAACATAAAAATGAGCTAACATTTATACATTTAAACATAAATAGATTTTTCATATCAATCTTTTTTCATCCTTTTTCAAAGTCCCTAACATGTCACTAATAAATGTATTAAACATTTAACCAAGTGAAGTATTTTTCATTTCAATCTTTTTAGTAAACATTTAACCATAACACTATTAATAACCATAGTTCCTAACATGATACAACTAATTTTTTCATATCATTCTTTTTTCGTATAAGACATTTCAACATATATATGAGCTAACATAAATAAATTTTAACATTTAAACATTTAAACATTTAAACATAAATACATTTTTTATACCAGTCTTAAATTGATAACAAATTGAATGATTTAAACATAAATATGAGCTAAAGTTAACTATAATTAACCAAAAATTAGTTTACTTCAAAATAAATGTATAAACTTAAATTGACAACAAATTAATTAAAATATATCATTATCTTTTCCATAAATAAAAAATTTACACATGAAAATAAATAAATATATAAACGTTAATTGATAACAAAGGAAAAAAATTCGACTAATAAAATTACTTACAAAATCTCAAACTTCTCTCTTCTCTTCTTATCTCTTGCTTGAAACACAACCTTTTCCACCACTTCAAAATTTCAAGAAAATATGAGAGATAAAAATTTATGTATTTTTAAATGGCAAATTTGTACACAAGATGTTGAGTATTTATAGAACTAATTTCCAAAAATTTTAAAAAAAAAATTTACCCAAACTAGCCGTTTGAGAGATGCAACGACTACTTTGGCACATTTCCCAACTCTTTTCTTTTTTTCCTCCAAAATCGGTGTCCCTTCCCCATTAAAAAAAAAAGTTGTTTTACCCCCAAAACGACGCCGTTTTGGGGGACGTAGCCCAAAAAGAGGGAAACTCGGGTGCGGGTGGATCAAGGCTACAGGCAGGCGTAGCGGGCGAGTTGGTCGGCTCGGCGTTACACAGACATGGCTTGGACCGCGGGTCAAAAAATTGGACCGTGGGCTGAGCATTGCAACTGCTCTAACAAGATAGAATAGACTGAAGACAGCGTGGAATGCGGGCTTCCCAAGCATCGTGATCATGCAGGTAGAGTCATGGGTGCAGGCGTCAAGCAGGGGAGCAGGTTCACATCCCCAGAAGAGTAAGAAGCTAGTGCATGTCTCTTTGCCATGAAGACAGCATGGAATGCAGGCTTCCGAAACATCGTAGTTGAAGGTGACTGTCTCCCCCTAATACAAAAGCTCAAGCAGCGTCGGATTATGAGGAGCTCTCTTGGATTGATTCTAAAGGATATTTTCAACTGTTCTCACCAATTTTCCCCTATTTCTTGGACTCATATTTTATGAGCAGGGAACCGAGTTGCTTATTCCCTCGCTCACATTCAACCCTATGATTCTGTCATAAGAATTTGGTTCAATGAAGGGTTAGAGTCACTCATAAACTCAACCCTATGATTCTGTCACAAGAATTTGGTTCAATGAAGAGTCAGAGTCACTCATAAACCTGACCCTCAATGATATGTATGTCTTCCTTAATGACACTTGATAAAAGCCCTTGAGGTACCTTTCCATAAAATTTAAAAAAAAAAAAAAACACGAAAGGAGACAGTGTACAGCACAAAAAAAGTGGACTAATAGAGCAAAGGTGCATAAGCTTATGTCTCGTCTGATGGTGGCTTAGTGCTTTATGATGGAGAGCTGCACATAGGTGAGTAGTCGCACAACAAATTAAACTAGTTGAATTGATTAATCATACCTACATTGATATCTTGTCGCACAACAAATTAGATGCTTTTTTTATTTAATTTCCATATTTAAGATCGATTACGCTACAAGCACAAGATAATAAGTAATGATTATTCAAATGATAAACATAAAACTCTACAACAAAGGATTTCAATATGTCAGTCTCAAGTAATTTAACTGATGCATTTTGTACGAGTTGTCACCAAACACGTGATCTAATAATCCATTTTACCTACGCT
>NCQV01077494.1:1174-12617 GCA_002740545.1 Lophocereus schottii | reverse complement strand
ACCATTAATATGAGGCAGGAGCATAGAGATGTAGTACTTTTCCTTAAGATATAGTCACAAAATTGAGAACACTGACTAATGAAGATGCCTTCTTAGCTGTTCAATACCAGTGTACCTAAATTTTCTGACATTTACACTTGACAGAAAACCAGAAAGGGCATAATGAAGACGAAAACTCAAAAGAAGGGGGGGGGGACCCATACATATGACTCATTGAGGAAATTTTGATGGCTTTGCTGTTTCCACAAAATTTCAGTTGATCTTAGGTTTTGTTCGCTTTGGTTTTAGAACTAGCCAGAGGATAAGAAAAACCACCAAGAATGCAGGAATTGTTGTCATGTCAACCACCACCTCCACATTCCTGTCTTTTGTGCAATGTATCGGATGGAGGAGGGCTATGGTCAGGTTAACCTGCTCTGCAAAGCTGCAAGCGCAAAAATAACATCAGATTCAATTTCTTGCTCAACATTATAAAGAAAGCACAAAATTTCTGCAGAGCACAACTAAAACAGCATTCAAGATAGCCCATACGAGTCCAGTTTCAAGGCACTCTGTCCCACTCTGTCCTTTTTTTTGGTTTTTTTTTTGGGGGAGGGGGTGGTGGGGGAGGGAGGAAGGGGTTGAATATTTTTGCCCATAAGTGGCTTGTAATGTGTAGCCTATCGTATTTGAAATCTTCATTTTCCCTCGGGTACTAATGTGGGTCATCCACAACGTACTTCTTGGAGAGTTGAATGTTCTCTAAGTTTAGAGAATAGAGAACTAAAATAGAGCATCTTGCTAAATTGTTCTTTACTTCTCTTTTCATTTTTTTTCTTCTTTCGGTTGCTATGGAGTAATAGGTAGTTAATGCATTTAAAATCTAGGATCCAACTACAATAACATCTCTATAATTATCCTGAAAGGCAATGCTACATACATTTGATCCTCATTCCCCTCCACGTTGGACTTTGGGGTATTGGCATGACATGGTTACTCGCATTGGACATTGGACGCTCAGAAGTGTACAAGTTCAACCTTTGAACATGTACCCATATCCAAATCTACCCGAGCCCACTTATTATGGGATCAATAGCAAATCCAAAAACTTACACTTGTTGAAAACATGGATGCCATGCCGAGCCATGCCAGTATTCAGCGTTCAGCATCCACAACCCATGGAAGTAGAATGAAGATCACAAGGACAATCATACATGATCAGTCAAGGCATCATAGTATCAACTATCTAGAAGCAGTTGAGGCAATAAAGGGATTATATTTTGGTAGAAGTGATTCATATGAGATTTGGAACGCTGTCTACAGGTCTACCAGGACATAACAGAAGCAATGCAGACCTCTCAAAGATGTGATTTCCATTGAATTTGTTTCGTTCCCAGAATAGCCCTCCCAACTGAATCCAGTTTATAATGTTTGCCATAAAATAAAATCATATTCCTGCCTCAACTTGCAAATTGGAAGTGCCAAAATACTTAAAAACATTAACGGGATCCTGCTTGAAGCACATTACTAGTCTTCTAATATGCTTACCCTTTGGATGCGTCCTCCAAGTTATACAACAGCATCACAGCATCAGTATAACACAACTCCCCAGTGAGATGAGAAATCTGAAAATAGATTTAATCACCACATTAAATAGAAGGCCCTGACTAAACTAAAGAAAGGAAATAGAAGTTCAGTTACCCACTCTTCTCCACAGAGCAACTACCAAATTATAATGGTTCACCAGCTTGCGCTCCATGGACTGAAAAAGTTTATATGATTTCTGAGCTGGTTGCAGTCAAGTTGTCACAACAATGAGTTTTGCATCGGTGGGGGAAAAATAAATCATAAACAACGATGAACTAATATTAGTTTGTCCAAAATGTTGCATTTCTCTAGTCAGCTAATAAATGTGATCATACCCAGACGTCAACAGAAATGAAAAGTTTCCCATGGCAATTACAGTTTATCCCGTTGTGCTTAAAAATCTATGAACTAAGTGGTGTTGGCTTGCTTTAGAACAAGCATTTCAAAATGATGTGATAAATGAGACTCAATCACTCGACAGAACATATTGAGATTGATTTTGGGGTGCTAAAATGCCTGGAGCTGTCAGATTTTTTTTTCTTTGGGGGGGGGTGTAAGGATGTTGTGCCATGTAAGTGAAGCTTGTGGAGAGGAGAGTTGATGTTGATGAGGTATGAGATTTCTGTAGGGAAGGAAAATGGCAATTAATCAATATAATCTCACAATGTTCTTTGGCCCCCATTTCTTATGGCAAGAGCCTCAATTATACCCTTCTTTTCTGGAAAACAATTTCCCATATTTCAGGGAATGGCTGCAATATGTATTTAATAATTTGCAGGATCAAGACAGGCTCCGGGCTATCATGTACGCGTGGAAACTTTGGAGCAATCGTAACCTGCGTGTTTGGCACAAGGAGAAGAGCCCAAGCTTGCTCCGAAGCAAAGCTGAAGTTTATCCACTGGAGTTTCAAAAAGCTAACGAAGAGCAACCATCACAACCTGGACATGCACAGCAGCAGGTGAGGGAGAAGCCAATGGAAGGGAGGTACAAGATCAATTCTGAAGCAGCCATTGATTCAAGTAAGGGCAGAACCGATATTGAAGTAGTCATTCGAGACTAAGAGGGGGACGTGATCACATGTTTCATGCTAAACCTGTTGGATGTGATGGACCCTGCGTTGCTGAAACTCTGGGCATCACGTGGGCGATCCCATGGGCCAAAGGAATATGCCTCGTCGGTGGACAATTTGAATCTGACAATCTACTGGTGGTGCAAGCTTTCCATCATAATGCTTCAGCTCTTAGTTGTCTCCAAAGGATCACAAATGATGTTAAAAGGTGTAGCTCTTCAATGAATGTATTCTCCTTATCACATATTAAAACTGCAAACAGGGTTACTCACCAACTAGCTAAGGCGGCTCTAGGAGTGGAGGGTTTTATAGCATGGACTAAAGATTGTCCCTGTAGTCGTGATATTGTATTGTACTGTTGAAGGAGCAGATTTAATAAATGCAAGTTCATTTTTCTCCCTGCCCACCCAAAAAAAAAAAAACCTCTATCCAATTCCCCGGAGGAGGAGACAAGAGGAAACACAAGGTCTGACTAATTAGGTCATCCTTGTTAACTATGTGCATAACTGATTTCTAAAAATAAAAACTGTCGGTCACTCAGGGACAAAGGTGAATAATTTGGTTGGTACCAGAAAGAATAGCACACAGTACAATATCATCATGCAATTTTGATTTCGGAGGCTACAGGTTCATGTACAGAAGCAGCTACAAGCCTATTTGTTCAGTGACTCAATTCATAAGCATTTCAGTTAAAAATCAAGTTAAAGTGCTGTCAATCTAAGTGCTGTCAATCAAACTCCTATTTCCCCATAAAAGAAAGATAAAAATACATAAAAAATAGCAAAAGGCAAGGATACTTGTCCTCTCCATGGCCAAACGATGAATGGCTGAGTTCACAATCTGGATAGATTCTTCCAGACTTGTGATAATATAGTTCCGGGCAATGGCATCTAAGTGAAGTTGGGAGATACGCCAACCATAGGAGGTGATTGAGAAAGGACTGCAACCCACAGACCATACCCAATCCTGTGTATGAATTAGGGAGACTTTTTTAGCGCATTAATAATGCAGTTCAGCTTCTAGTAATAGCTGCAGAGATTTAGCATCTTCAGCTGATCTCATTCATTGTAGCAAACAGTGATTGAAGAAAATCATATGAACTCCTTCGTTTCAGCCGAACTAAAATCTCTAGAAGATAATAAAATTCTCATTTCTAAATTCTAAGTCATGTTGCTTGCTGCCTGTACTCGATGGAATAAGGACTGCAAATACCATCATAGCTGTCATTGTCGAAGAGATACTTCAGTTTATCCTCAAGGCCAATCATTTGTGTATCTAGCATCACAATTCTTAGACGTGGCATAAATATAAATGCGTTAAGAGCATCGAGCACCTCACTACAAATTTATAACACATATAGAATACGAGAGAGACAGAGAGAGAGAGAGAGAGAGAGAGCAGAAACTAGTAAGAGATTGCAAATTGAATTATGGACTCACACAGAAACAAAGATAACTTGGAAAACAAAGATAGATGTAGGGGTTCTATCCTAATCTAAAACAAAGAAAGGATGGGGAAAAAAGTTGGACACCTGACGGCATATCCTGCCATTTGGATTTAAAATTATCTAACACAAGGCAACTGATTGCCCCCCTAGACTTTTTGCGGATATTCATGATCATGTTTGATGAACAAACCTCATAAGTCCTTCAATCGAAATGGCATATAATTACAGATTGTTAGCCACAAATTAATAGAAAACTGCATACCTCAATGGCAGTTTCATGGGCATGACTATAAACAAGATGATGAGGAAGTAAACCAGCCAAGTGTTCTGCTGCAGCAGCAATTGCAGCTTTTATGGGCCTCCTGGGACAGTTAAGGAGGGCAAAGAAGGTGAGAAGCAAAAAAAGGCAGAATATTATACATGAAAGGGTCTGACGTATTACACATTCCAAACTTTGATAAATTTTCATCCACCTTTTTCTTCCCCATACTACCATACCTAAGTGAGGTCAGAGAAACAAGTTAAGCCATAGGACAAGTAAAACAGAACATTGTAAACTAGAAAAAAGAGGACCTAACTATTCCGCATACTGTGGCATCATAACTATCAAATGCCAGTTCAGAATTCCATCAATCCATTGGAACCCATTGTGTTTCAGTAAGCAAAATGGATGAGTCCGTTGTTGACAATCTACAAGCTAATTAAACCATACATATATTATCAAATTCTAAAAGCAGCGGCTCATTTGGTAGACAGTCTAAGTTTAATATTTGAGAAATCCTGTGCTAAAAGTATTGTTAATTAAGCTTTTGAAATAAATTAATGCTTGCCAATGTAGAATTGTGTTGAAGATGACGTTGAATCATTTAAGCTAACCTAATCCAAGAAACTGGTAAACTACACAATCATGAATCATCCCTCCCCCAAAAGTGATACCGCCAAAACGAGGTCTAGAGAGATCTAGATGTAGGCATCCTAACCGTTGCAGGCTACAACCAAATTCATGAAACTGTTAATTCTCAGAATTCTGCTGAGTGTAAGTTCATACTTGAGCAGAACAAAGTGCATTTCTCCGTCTTCGGTGTCACTCTCTCTGCCACCAATCCTTAAAGGCTTATCGAATTGTAAATCCTAGTCACTGTAATCTCCTGCTTAAATGAATTACTCAATCAAAGTGAATCTAAAAGGTTTCTGTTTAGGGTTGCATCATGCTCCTGTCGCATTATAAAGCTCCTAACAGTTGGGGAAAAATTGAAGTTCCCAAGGAAGACCAGGTCTTGTCCTTGCTCGAAGATCTACATCAGAAAAGAGTAACACCAGTTTTCAATTGGCCTCTTATAGGCTCTGTTGCTACTGGATCTGGAGTCTGGGTACATCTCAAGCAGTGGCTGCTGAACTAAGCCAGAGCTTACAAAATCCAGGCTGCAGATTTGAAGGTTTCTCAGACAAAACAGCTTGTCTCATTTCGGATTAGTCCTCCCCAGTAACACAAGTTTTCAAACAGGCACTCCAAGAGGAACAAGATATAGAAAAGAAAATTTGAGATGTTCACCTTAAATTCCAAATTACTGCCCGCCCATTGCACTGGAAATGACTTTCCCAGGATGAAGGCTCTGACTGAACAACAATGATCATATCAGAAAGTGCTTTGGCTTGATAATGCTTGTCAACCAGCAATGGACCACCATAGACAAACCAGAAAATGGGAACCTCTAGTATGGACCTGCTATTAGCATGCTTTCCTGCATGAATGGAGCATACATTATAGCATTGTAAGCGTCTCCGTGGTCTTTTTGGAAAGTGTAACTTTGCATAAGAGTCTAAGCATCAACAGCCAAATCTCTAGTTGAGCAGATGCATTCGAGAATGTCACCTTTCAGTGTGCTCTGATCATCGAGCCTTCGTAACTGATGTTGGATAATGGAGGAATCTAGATAACTAGAGACAGTTTTTATGTATGTCCCATTGACGAATAAGATGGGTACAGCCGCCGTCCGCCGAGCAACTGAGAAAGCCATTGCCAAAGCAGGATCATTGGACAATGCTAACCTAAAGGCACCAAATATATACTAACAAATCGTCAGTCCAGCCATTAAAATTGAAAGAAGGCAGCATTTGCTAATCAAGATTTCAGAAAAGTGTCATGTAACTGGTCCAGTTGACGCAGTTCAACTAGTTGAGCATGACAGATGAACATCAGGGGGAGATGCAAGTTGGTTTTGTCAGGAAATGGTAAGGGACTATCAACACAGGGCTCTACTGAAACTGAATAGTAGATTTGTGAACCATGGTTCAATAGCTCAACCAGGTTGTCTTGACCAAGTATGGTTTCAAAAAAAATGATGTGGCAAGATCAGGCACATTCCATGCACTAGCATTGGCCAGCAACTTTTTCTGATCTCTCAGTGGGACAAGTGGAGTAAGCTGTTCCATCCGGACTTATCAGCCATCATGCATTAGTCAATCTACAGAGGTTGGATCTATAACATAATGAAACAAGGAAAAAACACGAACAAGGGAACAAACTACTCACATGTGCTGGCTGAAAGTCACCCTCTGAGAAGACAGCACCAGCAATGACAGTCCATCTTTTAGAGCCTTCAAATCCACGGGCAGATGCTGAACACTCTCGACTTTCTGCAGGAACGAAAGCATTATTTAATGGCTTAGGATCCGACTAACAATTTTCCATGACATGGAGCAGAGCAACCAATTAAACCATAAACTAGGTGAAAATATGTTAAGTACAACAGCAAAGTTGAAAGAAATGGATGAAAGAATGGATAGACATAGAAAAGTCATGGTTGTCAATGTAAGATGAGAAAATCATTGTTCTGCATGCTCTCTCTTTCTCTCTCTCTCGCACGCGCGCGCGCGCAAATTAGATGAGTAAGGGGCTTGGGAGGAGGCAGGGAGGCAGGGAAAGAGAAACCATACGTCAGCCGTGATGAAATATAACTGATAAGATATCTGCTCATAATAATGAAAGGCTCCGTCAGCCACAGAAGGGGCTACAATATGCCTCATAGATCCCCACAAGATTGAACCTAGATGTCCTAGAAAGCTATCGCGAGCGACAGTGTAATTCTGGAACTCCGGCAAGTCCTGCAGAAGCATTATTACTGCGTTGAAAACATGTATGTACTAGAAAAAGATCCTTGGTTTTTAGCAACAACAAATTTGCAACATGAATGTCCAGTAGTGAACATGCCTTTTTGTCCAAGGTTCGTATAAAATCAGGAGTATGAGAAAGGGACAACAGATGAGAACCTCATAGCTATAGATCTCCCTGAACAGATTTGAGCCTTCTATTCGTTTTAATGCATCAAATGCCTTTCTCCTACGACTTTCGCCATATTCACGACCTTCTAAAGACTGGAGCTCAGTCTTCAGCTCACGCATTCTACCATTAAGTTCTGAGAAAACAGTGCCAAATTTGTAAAATTAGTCAATTTTCCAAAAAAGAGAGTAGCAGAAATGATGACACCCAACCTGATGGGGAGGCAAATTTTTTGCCCCCTTTGGGTGCCTGAAGGAGTTTGCCCAATGGATGAGATATTGATGAAGGATAAACAATAGGTAAAGCAGTTCAGAAAATGGCAAAGAATCTATTAACTACACAGGTCAGATGCGAACTACTCTTCTGATCTACAGAGATTTGCTGGAAAAGGCACAACAACTACCTTCACAAAGGGCAAGCCTCCTTTTCCTGCCTTTGCAATGTTTAAAAGCAAAGAGCTCATAGATATCAATTTCAGCAAGAAGGATGTCGATAACCTCATGCTCTCTCTGCAATCACAATACAAAGTAGGAAGGTCAACAACCAAAAGAAAAGTATTATTTGAATATAAAGCAATGAATGACTAGGCCTTGATACCCCAACATATTAAGCACACGAGCAGAGATGTTCATAAAAGCAAATTTTTCCTATGAACCATTTTTCTCAAGGGAAAAAATATTCCATATCATAAAGAACCCAAAAGAGAAGCCTAATGATACCGAATAGAAGGTCAATACTTAAGATTCAGACAAATATGAAGTTCCTAAAGCGAAAGGCCTAATCAAATTTAGAAAAATCCAATCCGGCAGAAAAGCACAATCAATAACTCTAGTTCAAAAGGAAGGTCATTTCTCTCAAGAGTAAGACTTACAAAATCACCATAAATCCATGCATCCAAGAATTTTCTGCGTCTCGAATTCTCCAAAATGAAGATATTTTACGTCAATATGCTTCGGAAGAGAAGCTGGACAACCTCAAGATTTGCCCTTGTACCAAAAGCCTGGTATTGATGTGAGAAAAACGTGGGCCTCTTGAAGTGTTCACAGAAAGATGATAAGTGAAGAGAGCCTCAAGACTCTTTCATGAGGATGATCTGACAAAAACAAGGCTCTACCACAACAGAACGTTTGACAGATGAACAAGTTGCCAATTTGAGGACTCAGGTATTTATCAACTTTATTCTTCTTATTTCTTATGGTGACCTTGAGAAGAGAACTCCACCAGAAAATGAAAGGGCTTCTAAGGTCATAATTCTAATCTCTTGGAATCCAGTATACTAGTAAAGTAACACACCCTTGCTTCAACTACAAAGCGTACGTGAAAGAGGACCAAAACCAAGGTCTATCCACTAGGGGAACTTGCAAGGTCAGTAGCTTATACATTAGGCTGTGTTTGGTTCCGCTACTGCTTGCGCTTGCAGCATGCATTTCCCAACTCTGGCTTTTCGAAAGAGAAAAACGGTTGATTCGTACATCAGAATATCAGGAAATCCAAATGCAGAGTCAAATGATATTTTGCAAGCAAAATCAATCAATAAGGTGAAGACCATAGCACTTTTTGAAAAAGAACATGAAACAGACGACATGAGATCAACACTGTTATCTGTTGCCTCATACAGGATGGTGTGACTGCTTGAGATATCACTACAAAGATAACTTACATTCCCAAGGAGAGCAAATCTTTCCTGAATTGCATCGTGTAAGCGATCTTCAGCTTCTTCTTCTGAAATCTCTGCATGGCACAAAGAGATATTGAAATTAAAATATGAAATATTTCAAAGTGATTCTATTCCCACTGCTCACATCGAAACAGAACAAACATAGGAAAGCATATTGTCTGGGACCGGGTCAGAAGATACAATCAAAACTTCCACTAGTTTCATTTGCAAAGTGTATTTATGCATATGGTCAACATATAACAATAGGCAAGCAAGTAACCAAATTCTGCATAATGATCTAGTTATAATTGTTATAGTAGGTTGGTTTGACAAAATAAGAGAAAATTTTACATAATGGTTAATTGAAGTTCAATGTAATAATATTTGGAACCACGATTATTAACAAGGACCATTGGGGTTAACAAATGGGAGAGAAATAACCATAATACAATGTTCATAATAAGTAGCTACAAGGTCATCAAATCACTAAAAGAAGCGTATTTTGATCATATCTCTCCCATTTGTTATTTTTTAAGGTTCAATGATCCTGTATATTAATCTTAAAAATTACAGTCTCAGATATTATTACGCTAAAGCTCAATAGACCATTTTGTAAATTTGTCCAACACAAGAACCAAAAATTCAATTCCTCTCACAAGACTCCTGCTACAATGGCAAATTGGAGGTCAAATTTACGTAGGTTTATCACCTAGAGCAACAGAAAATGCCCAAAACATAAAATTAGTCAATCTTTTACCTCTTTTGTAAAGAACTTCTTAGTTGGTCAAGAAATCAAACAGAAGAACTGTAACCATCAGTCACAATAACTACTGCATAACAACGGAGAGTTATATTATAACCAAATATATCCAGCACCACCATGGCTGCACTGATCTTAATGAAAAATTGATGAAATGCTACATAAAAAGCTAAGTACGTTTTAAAACAGGATAGGCCTCAAAATAGTTTCTTGAAAGGTACTTGTGTAATCAAGTAAGTGATCGAACTTTTATTCAATGATTATGGAAAGAAAGAAAGAAATGGCAATACCTGCAACTGCGCCTATTGTTTTCATCACATTTGGCAAACTTTGCTCCGTACGAACACCTTGACCTCCTACAGCAGGACCCCAAGCAAAAGGGCCTGCACTAAGATCAATAAATGCCCACCTGAAATTATTAAGTCAATGGAGATCAGGAAGAAGTTAAGCTTAGGTGGCTAGATAAAGAAACTGCATAGGCTACAACCTGTCGTTTCCTATCCATATATCTGTTAGACATTCAGCACCAAGACTATTGTAATGTCCCAATTTTAGCAACTTCTCAAGAGCAAGCTTTAGATCTTCACTCTTCCCTTCCAACAACTTTCATGAAAAATGCTAGTTAGGCAAAAAAAGCATAAGAATGAAATCCAAAGGTCAAATGTTCATGGTGAACCTTAACTATGGAAAAAGAGTCCACCTGTGAGACTTTGCTTTGAATGATGAAACCTGTGTCCTTTCCTTCATAGAATTTCTCAATGTTATGTATAGCTTCTGAACATTTAATAGAAAATTCTACCTTGAAAAGAAAAATAAGCACAAGTCTAAATTAGAATCCTACTAGCATTAAACCCATGCTTCACATGAACATCCATATCCTTTTGATTTTCTTTGTAAAATTAAAAAAAATCTAAAAATCAAGTAAGCATTTTTTTAACACTTTAGGATTACAACATATTTGACAAAACCAACAATCACATGTCAACTCCTCATTGCACGGAGTTAAAAATTAATAATAAGGAACAAACAGTTTAATAGTCCGGGTTGACATTCACTGAGTTACTCTCTTTAAAGAATAAACATCTCAACTATAGTAGTAAGGTTCATATTTCTAATACGACCTTATCTCAATGTTCAGCAACCATTTCATTCAAAAAGCATTTCTATCAAGTAAAATAATTTAATTATTTTATAAATAATATGCTAACAAAAATATATTAGTTAATACTAATAAATTTAACAATAAAATTTTAATTACGAAAAGTTAAATAGTTAAAATTTTAAACTATATCTCTTATTTAATAAGATCTACAAAACTGTAATTGTAATTGTGCAGAAATACTATCCAT
Source organism: Lophocereus schottii (assembly GCA_002740545.1). Classification (NCBI taxonomy): domain Eukaryota; kingdom Viridiplantae; phylum Streptophyta; class Magnoliopsida; order Caryophyllales; family Cactaceae; genus Lophocereus; species Lophocereus schottii. Next base: position 1,489 of record NCQV01077494.1, on the reverse strand, counting down.
CATTATTAACATGTTTAATTCAATTTATTGTACATTAAAAAATAATTGCTACTGTTCCCGTGTATAACATGTGTATTAGATCGTGTAAAAGAATAATCTATTCATACTAAAAGTTTAAAACCACCCCTTGCAATCAATGTTTCAATAACTTTTCAAAAACATTTATTTTAGTCTTTATGTTGCTTTGTTCTCAAATTTCATTATTTCATTAAAAAATGAATTAATCATAAGTTTGCATTACTTCCCTCATGTTTAGATATAGTTATATAGATTGGGATGCAGCTGTAGTTATCTTAAATCATAATGCATCAAAAA
>NCQV01077491.1:0-11856 GCA_002740545.1 Lophocereus schottii | reverse complement strand
AAAAAGATGAAAAATGCCGGAAATGAAGAATTAGGCCAAGTTGATTTAAGCCCAACCTATTTCATCCATTAACGAAAAGAAAAAAAAAACCTAAATTCCACCCAGCCCGCCTTCACGTGCTAAGCACGTGATTTATCCTTTCCCTCCCCTTCATTCATTCTCCCTCTTCTCTCGGTCTGAAGAAACCCAGACCCAGACCATGACCCCGAAACCCCTTCTTCATTGCCCTTCATCATCATCACCTCAACCTCATCTTTGTCTCTCTCTTTCAAACACCAGGACATCCACAAGCACCACCAGCATCACCATCAACACTCTAGAGCACGCCAGCTTGCATCATCTTCACCACCCATGCATGCCCAGATTGACGGCCAAGATTGAGCTTGAAGGACTATAAATGAAGGCTACGGTGTGAAAGCTGGGTAATCTAGGTTAGGTTTCCATTTTTAGATCCAATTTTAGGATTCTTTGTTAGTTTAATTCGAGTTTAGGAATCTAGGGTTTAATTTCATTTGCAATTTCCTTGATTTCATTTCAGTTCTCATATTTGATTCTTAGCCTTAAAAAGTCTTATAGCATGTTTTTGATTAGTTCAGATTATTAGAACATCATATTGTAGTTGAGGAATTTGCAAATTCGGGGTCCATGTTGATGGTTTCTTTATTCGAGCATTCGACATTTAATGGTGTCTCTATGAAGCTCATCAGGTTCTGGATTTGTTGGTTTGATTTCTATGTTTAATCTCTTACAATTCTTTTTGCTAATGGCTGAAAATCCTGAAATTTCCCTCCCCTAAATTTGCCCCTATTTGTCTTCTTTCTTTGTTTGTTCCTGGTTGCTGGAATGTTGATGGTGAATCTACCGTTTTGAACAATCCTGGAAGCTCTTGTATGGGTTGTTCTTGGTTGAAGTTTTGAAGCCCCTTTCCCTTGTTTTTCTAGTTGTCTTGGTGAATTATTCAATTCAGATTTATGCTTTGCCCTGTTGCTTGCTGTTTTCAGATGTCAATTTAGGGTTATGCCCAATTGTAGTTTGGTTTGTTAAGAATATTCTTTGCTGGATTAATCATTAATGGTGCAACAAGACTTGCGCTGGGTTGTGTTTCCATAGCTAAGATACTCCTGCTCTTTCTCTGCTCTTATCGTTGTTTTGTTCCTGGGGTTAATTTGGTTGTGAGATAGGGGTGGATTTGAAGCTGGGGTTAAGCTTTGTGTTAGGTTGTGATGCTCATGTTCCTCCTGTTCTCTTTAGTATAGTTAATTCATCATACACTGCAGTGAGGTAATTAGCTTGCTTCTCTTTCATCTCATTCATTTTTCTCTTAGTTTGTTGCCTTCTTAATCAATGCATTTTAATTATGATATTAGAGAAAGGATAGGTTTAGCTTTAGCAGTTCCTTTAATACATATCAAGTGGTTTCTCTTTGATTTAGTTGAGTAACTTTGGTTATTGGTAGTTCATTCATTGGAATTATTTTAAGTATCAAATATCATTTGGCTTAATTAATTTCATGTTAGTTTAATAGTTTTTTTAGTGACTTTAATTTCATCCCTCATCCCGAAGGAGATGACCCTCAAGTACTACGATGATAGTCGTACGCTTGATGCTTTTATTTTTCACTCAAAATTATCGTACATTCATAGAGCTTTACTAGACTTGGGAGCTAGTGTAGACTTGCTTCCATTCACTGTTTATGAGAGATTTGGCTAGGTGAGATGAAACCTACCAAGATTGTCCTCCAATTAGCTGACAGGTCTACTAAAATATCTTGGGGTGTGGTGGAGGATGTGCTCATTAAAGTGAGAGAATTCATATTTCCTGTTGACTTTGTAGTACTTCATACTGAGAAAGTGCCTAATGTTGAGCCCCATATTCTTGTAATTTTAAGGCGCCCTTTCTTAGCTACACCCAATGTTCTGATTAACAGTAGGAATGGGATAATGAACCTGTGTTTTGGTAACATAACTCTTGATTTGAATATCTTTGACTTACAAAGACAACCTGGTGGCTTTAATGCTATGGATCATCTAGCCTTAATTGGGTGAGTGACTTTTCTTATGATGAGTGCGAATTTGAACATGTGGATGACTTTGCTGTAGAGTATGAGTCCTTCTTTATGGATGATGAGCCTGAGTATGATGTGTTTAACTTTGAGACATACTCTGTGGACTTCATAGCTAAAATTGCTTCTACTTATGATACTTCTGATGTGTCATTTGATCTAAAACCCCTGCCTGACTCCCTGATGTATGCTTTTCTGGGTCCTAATAAGTCATTACCTGTGATTATTACTTTTGATTTAGACTAAGACCAAGAGGAAAAATTGCTGGACTTACTTAGAGAAAACAAAGAGGCCTTAGGATGGACCTTAGGAGATTTCAAAGGTATTAGCCCTACAGTTGTCAGGATCCATTTAGAGGATGGTGCTAGACCTTACCGGGACCGATAGTGAAGGTTAAACCCAACTCTGTAGGAAGTGGTTAGGAAGGAAGTGATAAAGTGGCTAGACCATGAGATCTTATACTCTATTTCTAATAGTGAGTGAGTTAGTCCTGTTCAAACCGTTCCTGAGAAGACCGGCATCAGCATGATTAGGAATGATAAGAATGAGCTAATTCCAACTTGATTCTGATATGGGTGGAGGGTCTATATTGACTACAGGAAATTAAATGCAGCCACCAGTAAAGACCATTTTCCAATCCCTTTCATGGACCAGATGTTAGAGACATAAGCCGGACATTCATATTACTGCCTCCTTGATGGATATTCTAGCTATACCCAGATCTCTATTACTCCTAAGGATCAGCAGAAAACTACCTTTACCTATCCCTTTTGAACCTATGCTTTCAGGAGGATACCTTCCGACCTATGTAATACTCTTACTACTTTCCAAAGATGCATGATTTCTATATTCTTTGATTTAGTTGAACAATGCATGGAGATTTTTATGGATGATTTTCTGTATTTGGGTGCCCTTTTGATAATTGTTTAACTAACTTAGAAAAAGTTTTGAAAAGATGCAGGGAGATTGACTTTAAACTGGGAGAAGTGTCACTTTATCATGAAGAAGGGGATAGTATTAGGTCAAGTGATTTCTAGTGATGGTATTGAGGTTGACAAGACTAAAATTGATTTAATTGCTAATCTTCTCCCTCCCACCTGTGTGAAAGATGTTAGGTCTTTTCTTAGACATATTGGATTTCATCAAAGATTTATTCAGGACTTTAGTGAAATTGCTAAGTCTTGTCCAGTCTTCTAGCTAAGGATGTACCCTTCCACTTCTCTGAGAAGTGTGTAGAGGCATTTACTAAGTTAAAGGAAGTCTTAACCACTGCCCCCATTCTACATCCTCCTGTCTGGGGCGAGCTTTTTGAATTGATATGTGATGCTTCTAACTATGCTGTTAGGGTTGTTCTAGGACAATGCATTGATGAGAAACCTCATGTGATCTATTATGCTAGCCACACATTAAATGATACCCAAGTGAATTACACTGTGATAGAGAAGGAGTTTTCAGCGATGGTCTTTACTGTTAAGAAGTTCAGACCTTACTTGATTGGTTCTTATGTCATTATTTTTACTGATCATGTTGCACTTAAGCACCTTCTTTCAAAGAAGAATGCTAAGCCCAGCCCCGTGCGATGGACACTCCTACTGTAAGAGTTTGCCTGTGAGATTAGAGACAGGAAGGGTTCTGAAAATCTTATTACTGACCACCTACCCAGGATTACATGTACTAGGGGTATTGAGGCCCCTATTTCTTAGGGCTTCCCTGACAAGCCATTATTCATGATCCATTATGGCCCTTGGTATGCTGATATTGTGAACTATCTTGTAACTAGTAAACTTCCTGAGAGTTGGAATAAGCATGACAGGGATAGGTTTTTGCACTTGGTGAAATTTTACATTTGGGATGATCCTTACCTGTTTAAATATTGTTCAGATCAAATTGTGAGGAGATGTGTCCCAGATCATGAGATTATGAGAATTTTGTCTTTTTGCCATGACCAGGCCTATGGAGGGCACTTTAGCGAAAAAACAACTGCCAAAGTACTTCAATGTGAATTTTATTGGCCCTCTTTGTTTAAAGATGCCCATGCATACTATAGGAGATGCCCTAGATGTCAGCAGTTAGGCCGTATTACTTGGAGGGATATGATGCCCCTCAACCCCATTATTATTGTGGAGAATTTTGATGTATGGGGTATTGATTTTATAGTACCATTTCTAATTTCTTTTGGAATGTGCATATTCTACTAGCTGTTAATTATGTGTCTAAGTGGGTTGAGGCTATCCCCACTAGGACTAATGAGGCTAGGGTTATCGTGAAGTTTTTAAGGGACAACACATTTTCTAGGTATGGCATGCCTTGTCCAACCATTGGTGACCATGATACCCACTTCAACAACCGATCCTTTGATTCATTACTGAGATGGTACTCTATTATCCATAAGCTAGCCACTCCTTATCATCCCCAAACCAGTGGACAAGTGGAAGTGTCCAAAAGGCAAATAAAATAGATTTTAGAGCAAATAGTTAACAAGAACAGAAAAGATTGGATCGACAAGCTCATTGATGCCTTATGGCCTTATAGGACGGCTTTTAAAACACCCTTAGGTACGTCACCTTATAGGGTAGTCTATGGGAAACCTTGTCATCTGCCAGTTGAACTTGAGCATAGAGCTTGGTGGGCTATTAGGACCCTTAACTATGATCTTACTGCAATAGGTGAGGAGAGGCCACTGCAGTCGAGTGAGTTAGAGGAGATCTGATCTGAGGCTTATGAGAGTGCTAGATTGTCTAAGGAGAGGGTGAAGTTGGTTCATGACAAGATAATTATTAGGAAGGACTTTGCCCCAAGTATGAAAATGCTCCTATATGATTTAAGACTGCACCTCTTTCCAGGTAAGCTTAGGTCCCACTAGACGGGTCCCTTTATTGTTACTTATGCATTTCCTTATGGTGCAGTTGAGATAAAAGATCCTACTACTAGAGCTAAATAGAAGGTCAACGGTCAACGATTGAAGCAATTACTCAAACTTCCTACAGAGGAGGACATGGAGTTTCTGATGCTTCACGAACCACCTAGTGATTACTGATGGGTAGTGATGTAGTTCGGATAGATTCAGTATCCGACCTAGTTGTATTGTTCTGTCCCTTATATATGGTGCATATGGTATAATTTATTTTCTTCTTTTTTCTTGATACTCCATTTTCCCATAATGTGGACATTATCTAATCTTGGTGTGGGGGAGGGGAAGCTATGCTTCAAAATTTAAAAAAAAATTCAAAAAAAAACCCCAAAAAAGATTTTCTATGTAATTTTTGGGAGTTGTATTATCTTAATTAGCTTTTAAGCCCTTGGACTTAATATCAGGTTGTATATGAGTACTGTGTACGTAGTAAACCTTGACCCTAAGAGTACCATTTCGTATCCCAATTCTAATCCTAACAGTTCATTATAGCTTTCACATAGCACCATTATCTTAGGAATTTAGGCAACCATGGGTGGATCCCCCAAGTGTCATTTATTTGTTTTATTGAAAAAAAAAGGGCAAGAAAAATCAAAAATAAAACGTCTTAGAATTGGGTATGACAGGTATTCCTTTGAGGCATGCACTATTGGGTGGTACCCTTTGAGGCAATATTGCTACTGCGAAAACTTGCAACCAAAATAATTAAGTAGATAACGTTGTCAAGTGGGACTGATCATGGTTAGCCGAATCCCTGAGATGATATTACACTAGCACATTGAGCACTAGGACGGATTCACTATTGCAAGGGCTTGTGGGGTGAAAAGTTGGTGTACAGATGTCATCTTTGGTGGCCAAGAGTTTGACATGTACATTGTGCTTATGTACGGTTTGATACTTAGGTTACAGGGAGGATTTGTTGATCAAGTGTGTACGGCTTTCCGTAGTGTATATGTATGTATGTTTGAAAAAAAAAATAAAAAAGTTTTTCTATTGTCGTTCTCTTTTTCTTTTTCTTTTTCAAAGATTTTGTGGGTATATCTTCTATAAACCCTCACGAGAACACACTCGTCCACTTGGGGAACCTAGGGGTTTAAAGGGCTTGTGGCATGTGCTAAGTGCAACCGTGATTCCTACAAAGTGAGTTAGGTTTCTTACTTAGATTTTTTTTTCCATTTTACTCAAGGACGAGCAAAGTCTGGGTATAGGGGTATTTGTTTGAGCACCAAAAGTGTCAGACTAAATACTTCTAATCACTTAGTTTTTTGTTTGTAATCGAGAGTATTTTTGAATTTTATTTGTTTATCATTTGATTTTTGTAGGAAATAATGTTGTGATGAAAATATGATTGATTGAGCCAAAATAAAAGAAGAATAAGAAATAAGAAAACAAGAAAAGAACCCAACTGGCCCAGCTCTCTCACCCTCTCTTTCCCGGCTGGACCGAGTGCTCAAGCTGGCCCAGCAGCTGCCCCCTCCCTATTTCGCCCAATTGAGCCTGTTCTTCGTGAGGCCAATAGCAAACACCCCCTAATAGCCCAGTTCCCCTCTTTTCTCAATAGCAGCCCATGTAGGCATGGTGCAGACGGCCCACACGTGTTCCAATCGCAGCCTGGCAACAGCCTAGGTCTCTGTTTCCTTTTTCTCAACAGCCACAAATTAGAAAGTGCCTGGAAAATTGGGATTTGGGTGAAAATTAGAATATAGGTATTATTAGGAAGGTAAAAAATTTAATTTTTATTTAGGCAATCTTTGTAATTAGGAAATTAACATTAGTATAAATAGGAGCTTTAGGAGACTCTTATAAAGCATCTCATCATCAATTCATCAATTCTTCTTATCTTCTTCTCTTATAGTATTGGTGTCGTTCTTGAGAATTCTTGTAATTTTTAGTTGAGATTTGGTTTCAAGTTCTTGTTTTAATTAAAATTTCGAGTTTTAGTTGTCATTCAAGTTATTAGTTCAAATATTATTTCTCTAGTTTTATTTCAATTCAAGCCTTCTACTCTCAAGTTGGAATTTCTCTATAAGAGTTCTCTTTTAAGATTCAAGTTCCCTCTTAAGTTGGAATTTCTTTATAAGAGTTCCCTTTTAAGATTTAAGTTCAAAGGTGACTCTCAAAGATTCAATCTTTATTCATGGATTTCTTGATTGTAGCTCATAATTTCTCCTCCTAAGGTAAGTTCTTTCTTCTTTCTTACTTTGTGCTAGCTTTAGTTTAAATTTTATGTTTCATGTTTGGGTTATATTAATTCTACCTTATTTCTTTGTTCATTTTAGTTTCAATTAGTTTTAGTTAAACTCCAAGTGTTTTATCTTAGTTTAAATTCTTGATTATTATTTGGAATTAATTCTAGTTTGTCCTGGTTAGTTTAATAGTTAGATTATAGCAATTAAACTGGACCCATCTCTGTGTACGACCCGTAAAGTACTACAACCACAGATGTACACTTGCGGCTTTATTTCACAGTTTTAAAACACAAACATTATTGTTCACAACCATGGAGTTGTTTTTTCAATCCCTATCTAGGAGAAATTACAATCGTATAGAATAGCCCCTGTTTCTTCTTGATAATCAAATCCTATAACCCTTTCCTTTGAAAATGTGCTAGTGATTCTATAATACTAAAAGCACCATTCTATGGTGCCACATTTCACCAAAAAACCAACATTTTTAGAAAGCTAACCCATATGCCCAATCGAGAGAGGGCAGCCACATTGGCAAAAGGGATAGGCTCAAGCCTCGGGAACCGCCTGTCTCAGGACCCCTACATCAGCCATCACCAACGGCAATGCTTTCACTGTGGTCAATAAGGAAGTCATCTCAGGGTTCCTGATAGACCTTTGAATGTCTCTTTACATTTGAATCTCACAATTAGAAAAAAGGTTTCTAACGATGAAAAGTCAGTCTCATTATTCATAGTTTTAACAACAACATGAAAATTTTGTCATCATTCTGACAACAACAAAAAGGGACGTCATCGTTATTAGTTAACTAATTAGCGAAGAACAAATAATAGCAATAACCAAATTGTTCATCGTGTATTCATAAAATTAGAAATAAAAAATTTATAATTGTTACTATTAACAACAACTTTGGTTCACATTATTGTTTCAATAAAGATTAACGACCAAATTTTTGGTGGTTGAAAATCGTGAGCACATGATACAATAACAACCAATTATTTTTTTCGCTAACAATTCTATGAGCCAGTGTCAATTGTATAATCACCACAATAGTATAATAGATTAAATAACTCAAAGATATATATATATATATATACATATATATATATATGTGTGTATATATATATATATATATGTGTATATACACATATATATATATATATATATATATGTATATACGTATACACACACACACATATGAGTGTGTGTGTGTGTGTGTGTGTGAGTGAGTGTGAGTGTGTGGGGGGGGTATTGAATCCAAAACTATAAATTTTTTTTGGTCTTAGATCCTTCATTTCACTGGAGTCGAGCTACTATTGTTTGAGTAAAGGGTAGAACTCTCTCATCACAAATTTTCTTCATTCATATGACTCGAACCCGAGGTCTTGCTTAAGAGGAACAAGTGTCAAACCACTTGAACCAACCTTTGTTGGTTAAAAACTATAATATTAAAGTCAAGCAAATGCTAGAAGATCCCGTTAAAGTGGACATAATAATACATGTTACCATGGGCATTGATTCAACATAGATTAACTATTAAAACTGACAACATATCCCTAATATTAAAGTCAGGGGTATATCAAGAAAACAAATGCCAAGGAACAAAAAACAATTGCATGAACCCCACCCCACCCCCCAAAAAAAAAGTTAATGTCACTTATTAAAACTTCAAAGTCTTCAAAGGCCTATATAAAACAGAAAACAAGAATGCATTGGAAATTTCAATTTTCTCTCCATATAAAAAATCAAACTAGTTTGATTGCATATAAAAGGCCTAATGAAACAATTAAGAAGAAGACACCACCCTCATGTAAAAATAATTTAACAATATTATGTATCATATTATAAGCCTTAGTATCCTCCCCTGAGCATAAGGCTAATTCAACGCTATCCAAGAAGGTTATGAGAACACTAAAAGGATCATGATATACAATAATGCGGGAAAAAAGGCCTCAAAGAAGCAAGTATCATTATATTTTTCTTTTAACTCAAAGCATTAAGAGAATGGGCAAGATTATGCTTCTCATTACTTTTTTAACATAACTCTCATCAAAAGTGGGTGGGGGGGGACAAACTCTGCTAGCTTATACATGGCAATTTCTAAGAACAAACAAATTTCAATGCAATAAGAGCAATAGCACCTGACCAAAGGGAATAAAAAAACAAAATATATAGACAAAGTTTATTAGTAAACATACCATAGTTCTAAAGTAGCTATGTCATATATAGTTAGAGTGAGAAGTACATGAAGATTTGAAACAAAAGGGAAAGTGCAAGGCAGCTAAGAATTGGATCTAGTGAAAAAAATCATGCGCTGATAATAAAATGAAAAATTTATATTTCAACTGATTCATAGCATATTTGATATGTTGAGTTGGAAGAAAACACCTAATGGCTGAAGCAGATGAGTTACTCAAGCTTGCCTTGGTTGTGCATCATTATACATGGGTTTAGGGCAAACCTTCTTATCAAAATTTTAGAAAAAGATATTTGACACAATAGACATTGCATATTCAAACTTAACCAAATGATAATGAGCAATTAAAACAAATGTCCAAGAGCTCTTGAGCACTTATTACTAGAACACTGGAATGATCCTAGGTGGGTGTTTTATTAAACTTCTTGGGTTCCTTCTAAGCCCGGTTAAACTATTCATGGTTTATTTCTTGCCTTCACTCTTGTTTTTTACTTTGAACACTAGTAGAGTAATCGCGTCCCAAAAAGTCTCATTAACTAATGGTTTTAGTAAACCAAGAATTTCGGCAGCCACAACCAAAATCAGTAAGAGTTTATTCATTGACATTTCTTTCAGGAGAGGAAAGAAGTGATTGAGTAGGACTCTTGTTTAGGCCGTTCTTAGCCTGAGTTCCAGTTTTTGGAACTTAGGCCTGCCATATCAGTAGGAGTTTCACAATTTTGGAACTTTATTTCGTCAGTTTTCCAACTAATTGAACTCATTCTAGGACAATTGAATTAAATATTTGTCATGGAACCCACCATTAAACATATATTGTTACTTATCCTTTTAACTTTGTGTTTGCATTTTAACTTTTGTAACTTATACGAATGTTTTTTGTTTTCTGAAAAAAGGAATATTTATTTTCTTGACGATAAAAATGTATAATTTTGTTTGAAATTTCCAATAAATTGATCACTTAATTTGTATTGGTTAAACAAGCAAAAGAAGATAGAACGCAAAGCACAATTCAATTAAAAATCATATAATACGAAGGATCGATGTTAAAAAAATTACAATACGAAGGTTCAACATTTAAAAAAATACAAGATGACCGTTCAACAATTTAAAAAATACAATGCAAAAGATCGATAAATAACACATAATAACTACGAATGTAATTTTTGAATAAATTTATATAACAAAAAATTCTTACAAATTTCTTCACTTTACTTCACTTTTGTCTTGATTCTTCAAGCTCAAAAACACCTCCCAAATATCTAACAACAAACCACAAACAAAAGTTATTAGTTCAAATATATAACTCCATAAAATTAATTTAATTAAATCAATAAACATAGCTAAATAATAATTATTTAGCACTGACCACAATTTTTTCCCCTCTTCATTTCCAACACTCTACTTCCAAACAGCTAAAAACAATATTTTTAGATTGAGAGAATGAGAGATAATTTGAAATTGATTTTTCACACTTCTAACTTCATATTTATAGACACAATTAACATTCAAAAAAATACAAAAAGCCCCAGAGTAGTCATTAGGTTGCAACGACTACAGCACACGTCCCTAAAAACGGCCCAATCCCCAGTCCAACGGCTAGTTCCAGCCACGCAAGGACGCAATTTGAAGCCACAAAAAGACCAAAAAAAAAAAAAATCATGGACGGAACTATGCAGCATTCCATTCCCCGTTCTCCCCCTCGCCTACCGCTGGCTAGAACTGACGCGTGTCACACACGGGCTGCAACACTAGCACGCGTCACTCCGGCTGCAGATGGCCTTAGTGCCTTGAGTCCTGACTAACCTCATAGCTAGCCCTCTTCCCTCAGCTTTCACTCCAAAACCACAAAAAAGGGCAAGCAAATATCTCCTAAGTGGGAGGTAGGTCTAACAAGTAACTTAATTACAACTAGCCATCTTTGTAGACTACAAAGATGTACAAGACCATTTCCGTAAATTACCTACGTATCTTCAAAGCACGAAAACCACATATGTCTTAGTCACTAGCTCTCATTCATGTCATGGTCATTACCAATGCGTATCTCATATGCTACCTATACTTAAGTAGTAAATTAAGTAGCACTAGGCTTAAGAAGGAAGCACATTAGCCTACAAATTAAGCATATGGCTCAGACATTCCATTAAGCAGTTAGTGTGCATGATAATTCAAACAGTGCTTCAAACGTAAGATCTAACAAAGAACAAAATTCACATCTAAACTAGCCCTAATCAAGAAGGAAGCACATGGTCTAACACTGCAAAATAATAAAATGCTTACCAGTCTGTGAGGTTGAAGGAAGATAACAAATTACTCATACCATAAACTAAAACATTGAAAATTGAAAATGTTGAACAACTTAAGATAGTGAAAGTCCTAATGCATTTGAGATACATAACCCCAAAAAGGAAAAAACACACTGAAGAGAGAGAAAAACAATTCGATTAGTGATTAGAAAACACACTCTTCAATTTGCCCCATTTCAACCAAAAAAAAAAAAAAA
>NCQV01077487.1:1572-12200 GCA_002740545.1 Lophocereus schottii | reverse complement strand
AAAAATATCAACTTCAACCTACCTCAACCCACCTCAACCTATTTCAACCTACTTTACCCTTTTACCCACTTAATTTATCCACAAAAAGAACAGAGCCTAAGTATGACAATATGATAAAATAGGACTTGGTATGGCATTAAAACAACTATATTATGATAAAAATATATATTATAGTGACTTTTTCATTTTGATACATAGGATATTTACCAGGAAGGTTGTATGATATTGATGCCTCCAAATATGGAAATGAAGCAGATTTGAAGGCATTGATCAATGCCTTTCATCAGAAGGGAATCAAATGTGTTGCGGATATAGTGATAAATCATCGTTGCGCGGATAAGAAAGATGGAAGAGGTATATATTGCATATTTGAAGGAGGTACTCCTGACGATCGCTTAGATTGGGGTCCTTGGGCCATCTGCAGGGATGACACCCAATACTCAGATGGCACAGGCAACCTCGATACTGGAGCTGGTTACGATGCTGCTCCCGATATTGATCATCTTAATCCTAGGGTACAAAAAGAGTTATCTGAATGGATGAATTGGCTTAAGACTGAAATTGGTTTTGATGGATGGAGATTTGATTTTGTCAAGGGATATGCTCCAAGCATCACTAAAATTTACATGGAGGCAACAAAGCCAGATTTTGCTGTTGGGGAGTTATGGAATTCTCTTGCTTATGGTCAAGATGGGAAACCAAGTTATAACCAAGATGCACATAGAAATGAGCTTGCAAAGTGGGTTCAAGATGGAGGTGCAGGTGCCCTCACTGCATTTGATTTTACCACAAAGGGAATTCTTCAAGTTGCTGTTCAAGATGAGTGGGGGAGAATGAAAGACTCTCATGGGAAGCCTACCGGACTGATTGGAGTTTTACCTAAAAATGCAGTCACGTTTATTGATAATCATGACACAGGATCCACTCAAAAGCTTTGGCCGTTTCCATCCGATAAAGTCATACAGGGATATGCCTACATTCTCACTCATCCCGGAATTCCATCAATAGTAAGTCCAATAGAATTCTCATGACTCATGAAGTATCCGCGCAGGCAGATTTCATATTCATTAATATATATGGACGTAGCAAACTATTAGTGTTCAATCTATAGTGAACCTAAGACAGATATTCAAAGCTTCTCTTTAATTAAGAACATTGGTGCATCCAATAAACCCATCAATCGGTAATTAAAAATATCAGTTGAATTAGCTTAATATAAAATTTTTATATTCGAGATATCTCAAATTTAGTATCATTTCACAAAGTATAAGAAAGGTCCTGGTTGCATTTACGCTTTAAGCAGAAAGTGACGGGCAGACTAGCTAGCATCCAATATAAATCTATTCATCGGCTAAAATCATATATTAGGGTTACCATTTTGGTTGTTGTTCATCATATATGAGTCCCAAGTTCCTAACTGGCTTCATTTATTCAATAGATTGCAACTGACAAGTCATGATCTGATGAATGTTTGACACCAAACCTTATTCTCGTTTGATGCAGTTTTACGATCATTTCATTGATTGGGGATTGAAAGAAGAAATTGTGAAGTTGGCTTCTGCTAGAACGAGGAATGGGATAAATGAATCAAGTAATGCGAATATAATGGCATCTGATGCCAATCTCTATGTGGCTATGATTGATGAAAAAATTATCATCAAAATTGGGTCGAAATACGACGTCAATAATCTTGTTCCATCAAATTTCAAAATTGCTACATCTGGACAAGACTACTGTGTATGGGAAAAGCAAGGCTAAAAATAACATCCTCATGCCAATGCAGCATAAAACTTCCACTTTATTGTTCCTGTTCTCAACTGTACATGTACTTCGCTTTTTTTCTGTGCTCAAGCTCAACCATTTCATATGTGATATTGTTGCGATAAAGTTGGTTGAAAAAATAGTGGGAAAAACAAATGCCATAATATGAAATATTTACAGGTGATTTATTTGGGTTTGTTGTATATTTAATTTCCATTGATGGAGTTTATTTTGTTATTTTTTACTGTGCAACTCCTAATCAAGCTATAACACATTGTGCCTATTTTTGCTTAAAGAGTAGAAACTCAAAATCTTATTACTCCGCTCCGCGAAAAAGAGATGATTAGCTGAATAAGCTCTGGTTTATTAAACTTCCTTCCACCCTTTGTGTAACCATGCAATACATGTGGCATAGTTATCTTTCAAATCAATAAAATATTTTGCACATAAGCTGAAATTTACGCTAACAAAATTTCACATACAATATATGTCGCATGGTTATCTTTCAAATCAAAACATACACTAAGTAAATCATGACGCATACTCAACACATTAATCATGTTCAACGCATCATTTTATTAGTCGAATTCTAAATGCAAATGGGAAGTCCAACTTGTTTCTGTCAATAATTAAGAATACATAAATTAACGTACATAATAAAGCAAATGCCAGAACTAGAAGAAAGACCCAAAATTTTAGTACCTAACATATATATATAAATCAAAACTTCCACAAAAAGAAAGCAAGTATAAAAGTAAATACAAAACTATAAGAATGGATAACTCACAATTGTATATTTTTAAACACAAATACGCAAAGAGGCCCACTAGGTTGGCTCGTACGTGGGCCCCCAGATGTACACCGGCACAGACTATTTTCTTCAAGGCCCAGAGGCCAACCTGTGAAATTACCGGCTATCCTCTCTGTACTGTTCCCTATAAATATCTACTTACTCTCTGAAAAAGGATATAATGTGAGGTACAGATATTTAGGCTCTGACATTCCACATGAGCACTAGCTCTTTTTGTCTTTTCTGCTTTCCCTCTTCTCTCATAAGGCTTTAATTTGATTGTCGAAGGGGCGTTCTTCAGACTGAACTCCGAGGAGTGCCTTTGTTGCAAGAGGAACGGAAGACCTGGAGATCGAGACGATCATCATCACATAAACCTGTTTTTTACCACCTCATCTACCTTGAATCCATCCGGAAACCACTATTAATTGTATTTATACATCATATATATGTGATGACAGTGTTTTTGAAACACAGATTCTATTATAACTTTAAATTTTTTTCTATCTACTCCTTTAATATATACTTCATGTGTATAAGGATTTAGTTATCATTATTCAAATAAAAATTAGGATGGTTGTGATTTAATTTGTACTGAATTTACTATGAATACTAAGAGTCAGAATTTGATTCAAGATGGTGCTTTATTCTATTTCTATTGCTAGGTTTAATTTGTATCTTCCAAAATATAGGGAAAAAAAATCCCTTTAACGGATCATCTCCAAGACTCCAGCAGAAAACCGACCACATATGACTTAGCAAATAACACCCGAACAACTAACATATTTAATCTTCATACGTTACATTAGATATTAGATTTAGATGTTTTGCATAGTGACTTCTGTACATGTGCATGTCACATCCCGCATCTCTTTATTCCTGTTTAGATAATTATGGTGATCAATGAGCATAAATTCAAGTCTCAACGAGCACTTCAGAAAAGGGACACTGCAATGTATAAGATGGATAAACACCAAATACACAGTGCTATTTTGAATGACATTAGCATCACTAGAGGTTCTAAAGCTCAACAAATTATCAACGAACATATTAACTGGGCCCTTACATCTTTGTGCCGCCGATACACTAGAAAATGGAAATCAAACTAGAAACCCTACACAACGATGCACGCAAACAGAACAATGCCCGCCAGTTAATTTGAATAACAAATCCCAACAAAAAATTAAAAAGAAAACTAAAACTAATTAAAAGGAAAAAGAGCGATGATGAACTAGTACAGACAATTAACAGTACAAGCATGTCTTTAGAGACATGGGACTGAAATTCTGAGGGGAAGACAATAGTGATTAGATACAACCCTCAGTTGGACCATACATGAACTAAGCCATGCCTATTACCAGTATATATCTCGTTTCGCTCCTCATCATAGAAGAGAGCTGTGATGTCTTCCAAAGCCTCTGCTGGCGTGCTTCTAATCCTGGAAGCTTTTACTCGCTTCTTGGACGAGCTGCTATTACTGCAACTGCAGTCATCCTCCACAGTCGAGCAGTTATCTGCTCTTATTTTCGCCAGGCATTTCCCAGTCAAGATATTACTTACATTAATCGAACCAGCTGCACAGGAGATTATTCACTATTACAACACGATACTGATTATGACCCGCTAAAATGCTGAAGATAAGTGCTTTAAGAAGAACTACTCCATAAAATCCTTCTAATAAGACCCATAGGAGTAGGGCAGGCAGCAGCCACTCATGGCTTAGTAGAGTTGATCTTAGTCTCGCTCTAGTTCTTATAAATAGTTGCAGATCTGATAATTTCATACATATTTCAGATACCCTTGCAAACGCTAAGAGCCGAGCAATCCCCCAAATTTTACCTATCTACTCAAAAATTACAGGCTTCAACATTTTATCTTTAGATCAGATTCGACCAGAGAGCGCACACATGGGCTTTCACAGTTTCACTTGTTCATTTCGTTAAAAGATTAGAATCACACTGGTCTCCTATTATGGTAAAGTATGAAAGGAAAAGTGAAGGACATGAAGATTACCATTCCCTTCTGTTACAGGGTCATCTGAATCAGCCTTGCAATAAGAGATGATAAGATCTTGGTCACTAGTTATATATATGTTGTTGGTATTGCAATCAGGGTGCCACAAAAGGTGGTCCTCAAAGGAAGTAACAAGCTCCCCTCGGAAGTTCCAAACAGCAACAGTTCGGTTCCTAAAAGTCAAGAATAATTGGTTCTCATAAAGAAAGATGAATGCAGATGGAGTCATAAAATCAGTTTTGCTGACTTCTGTTAACTCCGAATTGCGCACCTGCAATTATTGGCGACATGCTATTAGCTGTAAATAAAAACAGAGCAATGATGTAAAGGGATCCTGGGAAGACGAACATCAGGAAGACCCAAGAGCGATTCTTACATCAAGAATCTGAAGATTCTCATTTTCTTGCTTGACCAGGAGCTTTTCATTGAATTGTTCTATGAAGTCCACCTTCTTATTCCGATGGATCAGATGGTTGAAAGATTTCAGAACAGTACCATCCTCAATTGAAAGAATTTTCAGAGGAACATGGCCAGTGCCTTTGGTAAATATCAGCAACATAATACCTGGACTGCTTACACAAAAGCAAAGAGCAGAGACAATCAGTATATATAAAGATCACCTAACTGCACAAGCAAGACAAGACGGAAGCCCCAGAGACATGAGAACATTACATGTCATTTAATCACTGAAGATTTACTCTAGCCTAATGTTTGCTAAAAGATAAACTACATGCAAGCAAAGACCTGACAAACGATTTGATGAATGCCAATTCTAAATCCATCAATTTTGTGGAAAGGAACCTGAATACTTGATGGGTTCGTTGACAATAATAGAAACAGCAAGCAACAAGGAATTACAATGATCAGTGAATCAGAGCCGTAACATCATAAGTTGCACAAATACGGAGAAAATTTTCCTTTAAAGGGAAAGAAACCAAAGGAATTACCTGATCTTAATCTCTTGAATATTCTTGTCAGATATTGAGTACAACATTGTATAGTTCTTCAAGTCAAATACTTTGTAAACACTGAAAAACAATTCAACACAAAATAAGGCCACTTATTGAGAATATCTACAAAAATAGCAAAAAGGGACCAAAAGCAACTACAAAATACCAACCCCTAAAGGTTACCTGTCCTGAGCAGAATAAGTGAGCACCTTTCCATTTACATCATCAAACTCCACGAAGCCTGGCCATTTCAATGACTCGGACTCAAAAAGAGCGAAACCAGCATCAGGTTTTCCTCTCTTTATGTATCTGGGAAATTTGAAAAGATAATTAGGTCAGGAAAGACATGAACAAGCTACTTAGATAATAGATGAAAAGAACTTCCAGTGCCAGATTTCTTTTCATAGCTGGTCATAACGCTCTCAATTTGAGGAAAAATAAACTAATATTAGAGGACTACGTACTCAATCCTCGTCGTTCTGCATTTCAAGGAGCTGAAATTATCAGAAGCATAAACTGAAACCGTGATAAGGGAATCGTTGTTTTTGTTGTAGAACAAACTTCTTATAACTTCATCAGGACTGACATTCAGAAAGCATATCCTTTGGTTTGTTTCTGCAATAACAAATACTTCCCATTTTAGTCCAATTCCAATACTAAGCGTCACTTCGCTCACAGACTAGTTAAACTATATCATATCGCCACTTACCTCGGCTAAATGCTGCACAAATGCCCGACTGTGCAAGAGCAAAGACAATGTCATGTGCTGCTACAATTTCAATAATTTTGGATCTCTTCCTCAGGAAAGGTAATATCGTAGGGCAGTGCCCTTTGGGATCATGAGTATCATACTCTTGCTGAAGCAACACGTCAAAACCAAAATAAGAACACTGACGAACTTCTTTAGTCAAGGAATACAGAGAAAAAGGAAAACAGCATAAGGGTAACAATGACAGTACGACCTAGGGTGCTGCATCCATGGAAGACTGGCATGAGAGAAATGACTCAATAAATGTTCATCATGCCTCTACCATCCAACCTTGGATTCTAGGATCTAACTGATACCACAGGCTCATCATGATAACATACATGTCGCAAAAGCAAGCAATAAACTCATAGTCTCAGACTCCCGGGGGGGCCGGGGGGGGTGCTGCATTCCTTTTCTTCTACCAATACTATCATTGTTGCACATAACTCAATATATAATCCTTGATATTCCTAATAAAGCTGACCATTCTTCTCATTCTCATTCCCTCTATTGTCATTAACAAATGAAGCTCCCCCAAACACATCAGCTCAGCACATCAAGCAGTTTTGCACCGCCTAAAAGCAGAACCTTAGACACTACACAAGTTAGCCAAGCGCCAATTCAGGAATTCTTAATGCGAAGTGATGGTTTATAAGCTATTGCCAAGGAAAATAGAATAGTAAAAACCAGATTTATTTAAGAGTTGCACAACAAAACCATCAGACAGTTCAACATGAAGATAGCACCTCACCTGATATAAATAAAAGGGCAGTCGTAGTCAAGTCTCCAACATATTCACATCCCTCTCATTCTTATTCTCTTTCTGGTTCCCTCATCATTAAAAGCAAATAAATCAGGCTCCACAAACATCCTAGCTTGGATAGCAAGCTATCTTGTTGCCAGCAGGCAAAACCATAAGTATCACAAAAGCTAGCTGATTCGTGAACCAAGCCTAAAATTTACCACAGGAGTAATATTTTTCCAGATGAGGAATTTTCAAATCTGAAAAATGAAGACATATCCTTAAAGTTGCACAACAAAACCATTGTTTAACAATAAAGAAATGCACACTTGTTGACTCTCCATCCTTCAGCATATTCACTCACTAAAATTAGAAAGATAAATCAAAAGAGCACCCTTGCAGTTCTGAGAGCAACTAATCATTGCCTGTAAAGCACAGCAGCACATAACACAAGAAGAAATCTCCCAAATTGGGAGGGACGTAAAAGAAAATTTGGACGTAAAAGAAAATTTTCAAACAAACAGACATGGAATGTGCAATCAGCTGTCAAGGATCAACACCCATGGAAACCCCTATCTGTTAGTGTTCTATTCCCCCAACTACAGAAATAGGTAATGAGGCAGCCCAGTGCAGGGAAGCAACAGGAACAACCGAAAGGGACCTCAAAGAAAAGAATTCTTCTGTTTTTATAATCTTTGTACTTGAAGATGAAGCCATCTCAGTTCCTCACCCCTATCCAGCAACCAGCTTAACGTTTTAAAAACAACTCTCATCATTCCGCTCCCCGCGCACCCATTCATATCCGCGTCCATTTGCAGCTGCACCTTCTCACTTTCTCCCCTGATGTAGCAAGGCTCCGCCTTCTCCCTCTGCTCACAGGACAAAAAAAACTTCACCATCTCAATTTATTAACCCCATTCTCATCAGGTTCGATCAATGGATTCACATCTTTCAACCAACTTGTTCTCCTCCCAGCGAAAGAATAAATACAATAACAAGCTTTTTTTTTCCCCCATTCCAGCTTCCATGAGAAGTTCCTCAAGCCTCCGTGTTTACCACTATTTGGCTATTCCATACATATCAACTGATGTTTCATGTTTGAAAACCTATATGACACAAGACGTCATTTTGTCAGCTGTAGCATTGTTTATCAGCATCTGGGACAAAAAAAATTAAACGGACGTAGGTATCACCGAGGCTCAGGCCACCCAAAAAAAAAAAAAGGATATCAACCAGACCTGAGTTTGTAATACAGGTAACTTCTTCTTAAACGCAATGGCTACTAATAAGCTTCGATTGATCAAATTCCACGTGCAATTGTGTCTACCAGAAGCAAGGCCAAAAGAACTCCCCATAACAACAGATGCAAGCATAGAAACCATGAAAACCACAGCTGCAAGCCATATTGACACTACGGACAACTAGTAATAGAGAAATCGCAGTTCAGCCATATAAAACTAGTTAATTCAGATTCCATCTTCTGAAGATGGCAAATGTGGGGTTCAATGATCCTAGTACCATTAGACTCAAATCACGACTTTCATAACACTCAGTGCAACAGTCTGCACAAGGACTTAAAATAAACAACAGCAAAGTCCCTTCTTCGATGTCCTCAAACTCTATGCTAAAGCAGATCCACAAGCAGCTAGATGCCCCCTCAAACTAACAAACATGAACTGTAAGGTTAGCCCTGATAGGAAAAGGGTAAGGGAATTGATTGAACTTCTTCAACAAATCAAAGGCAGTGTTGATGTGTTGGAACACATTGACAAAATTCATTCCCACCTGTTATTCTGCCCTTTATCTTCAGAAGTTGTTTTGGGGGGGGGAGGTTCTCAATAACAGCCACAAGTTTGCTTGATTGCACACATACAGGATACAGCCATATCAAATTGCTGTCTATATTAATGATAATATAACAGAAGGGCCAAATAATTGGTCTTAACAATGGAACTAAAACCAATGCACAGACATGAGTTACAACTTACCATCAGTTGATCTTCAAATGGCCCTAGGCTAAAACCTTTAAACCTTCCCCTACAATGTTGTCATTGTTCATCAATGGCAACAAGCTAAAACTCACAAGTTAAAGGCTCCACCTCAGAATTGAGACCAATATTCCTAACACTAGAAAATAAAACACTCTCACTCCATATATACAGGTCCCAATGAAACAATTTAGTAATTTGTCTTTGATTTGCAGTCATTCTCCTCTAGATTTTTATTCAACTTACCTCTACAATCCAGCCTCTCAACAAAAGGATAGTGACTACAGCCCAAACTTTTGCACATATTCTCATCTAATTCCTTTATTATCCACACAAAACACTCAGAGCATACCCCCACAAGTAAAATTCCCACAAAAGCTCATGTTAGATTGTTTCAGAGCAGCGGACCATGTCATTTACAGCATAAAAGAACCAACTTTCAGATATAACTAGCAGAATACTAAAAGGGTCTCACTTAACCGTTAATAGTACTACTGCTTCCGCACTCAATGATAAATTGACATATCACTAGCTTCCATCTTCGTTCAAAATTAAACTCTTCTCACAAGAACTCTACCCGTCAGAAATCCTAACGAAATTATACCGATGCCCTTCATTCAAACTCTAATCTAACAAATCATCAGATTCGATACATCATATCCACAAGAGGCCAATACAAATTTTCAGCTGCGGCAAAGTCCCAAATAAGGACAAATCCCAAAAGATTAAATCAAGTGCCACATAACAAAGACCTAAGCTAGGACCCTCTAATAACTTCAGATTTATTGCCACAAAAGGCTGATACATACCATTAAAAGCAAGAAGCAAAACCCTAAAAGCTCCGAAAACAGGCCAAAAACCCTAACCTGCAAACGAATGTTTCGGAATCGCTCTTGGGCATCGCTCATGCTAAAAGCCCGATCACGCTTGGAGCAAATCTCTCTCCTCTGGAGCTTCCGAACGCTGTTTACGAACCCATCAACTCCACCTCGCCGCCTCTTCTTGGCCACCACCCTCCGTACCGAGCACGGCCGAGGGCTCGCGGATATCCTCCGACAATCCATCCTTCAAAAGCCCCTCCCCACGAAGAAATTTCAGAAATTTTGAGCTGGAAAGTCAAATCCAGCCATCAAATGGGGGTTTGCTTCTAGGGTTTCAGATGAAATAAGGGTTTCTAGGGATTAGAGAGATAACTCAGAAGTATCAGCTTCGATCCCTAAAACAGGATCTAGGGCTCCAAATCTCTCACACACACACTCTCTCTCTTCACTCTTGAGAAGCAAGAGGGGTTCAGTGATTGAGTTACAGTAGAGGGTAGAGTTGAGCTGGGTCTCTCTCTCCCTCTTGTTTCTCTCTCTATGTAATGAGGAGACAGGGGTGGGGGAGGGAGGCCGAAGAGGAGAGAGGAAGGTGCCAAACACAGAGAGAGAGAGAGAGAGACAGAGACAGGAACTGCAGGAAGGGTGGATGTGGATTTCAAATAGGGGTCTCAAACGGATTGACGTTGATAAAATTATTTTGGTTTTATTTATTGAATTTATTCTCTTGCTCTTTTTTTAATTTTGTTATTTTGTTAAAGGTTTTTAAGGGGTTACTTTAGGTTATTTTTCTTCATCAATATAGTATGTTATTTAGG
>NCQV01077478.1:14458-27948 GCA_002740545.1 Lophocereus schottii | reverse complement strand
TTATGTAATTTTTATGATGTTTGTTTTATTTTTAACTTTTTAATTTTTATTTTCTAATGTTAATTTTTTTTTCATTTTTTGTTTATTTATTTATGTTTTTATTTTTATATTACTTTCTATTTTATGTTTTTGGTTTTTATTTTGTATTTTTTATTTATTTTCATCTTTTGCTTATGTTTTGTTCTTTTTCTTCTGTTATTAGTTTTTAAATATTGTTTTTTAAATTTGTAATCTTTATTTTGAAGTTTGTATTGTGAGGTTGATTTCGGTTTTTTTAGTTTATATTTTTTTATTTTTAAGTTTTATGTTTAATTTTTATATTTATTTTTATTTTCTTTTTGTTTTTTATTATTTATTTTTTATTTTCGTCATTTCTTATTTTGTAGCATTTATTTTTTAATTTCTTGGTTCCTATTTTTTATTTTTTATTATGTATTTTTTGTGATGTTTTATTTTTAAATTTTTTTATATTTTCGAGTTTTAATTTTTTTCGTTTTTGTTTATTTGTTGATTTGTTGATTTTTATATTAATGTCTATTTTTTGGTTTTGTTTTTTGTTTTTTAATTGTTATTTATTTTTATCTTTTGCTTATTTTTTTTCTTTTTGTTCTGTTATTAGTTTTTAAATTTTTTTTATTTTAAATCTTATTTTTAAGCTTGTATTGTTATGTTGATTTTGGGTTTTTTTAATTTTTAATTTTTTAATTTTTGTGTTACATTTTTTACATTTTTTCATTTTTATTTTGCACTTTATTTTTGGTGAAATGTTTATATTTTTAATTTTTACTTATTTGTCCTTTAATTTTTTATTTTTATTTTGTATTATTATGTTATTTTAATTATAATTTTTTTTTGATTGTGTTTTTCACTTGTTGTTGTTTTTATTTTGTACATGTTTATTTTTTTTGAGTGATAATGGGACTCATTTTTGCAATAAACCACTTGAGTCTCTCGTAAAGAAGTATGAGTTTTTCATAAGATTGCTATGCCTTATCATTCCCAAACAAATGGTCAAGTTGAGTTATCTAATCAAGAGTTGAAAAACATTTTGAAGAAAACAGCCAATTAGCCCAGAAAAGATTGGTCTAAAAAGATCGATGGTGCTCTCTAGGCTTACCAAAATGCTTACAAAACTCCTCTTGGCACTACTCCATACCGGTTAGCTTTTGAAAGTCTTGCCATTTGCTAGTTGAGTTAGAATAGAAAGCATATCAGGCAATTAGAACTCCAAACTTCGATCTTAAGGCGGCCGATGAGAAGAGGAAATTGCAATTGAATGAGTTAAATGAGTTACCTTTGGAAGCCTATGAAAGCTCCAAAATATACAAGGAGAGGACCAAGCACTATCATAACAAGCATATTATGAAGAAAAGATTTAAGGAAGGTGACTTAGTTCTATTATTCAATTCTAAGTTACGATTATTTTTGGGTATCCCGGTGGTTGGGACCATTTAAGGTCGTAAATGTCTTTCCTCATGGAGCTGTGGAGGTCTAAAGTGCGTCAACTAGTGCGTTCACGGTCAATGGCCAATGTGTTAGGCCTTATTATGTGGGGGAAACCATTAAGAAGCCTGTTGTCCACCATCTTTTTGATCCTAAGCCCTCCTAGAAGAGAAGGTCGAGCTTCCGACCTTAAAAAGACCTTCTTGGGAGGTAACCCAAATTTTTCCTATTTACTAGTTTTTTCTTTCTTGATTATATATAGTGTACTATTTTTGCTTTTCGAATGAAAAATAGAAAAAAGGAAAAAAAACAAAGAAGAAGAGAAAAAAACCACAGAAAAAGAAGCAAAAGAAGTTGAAAGAAGAGAGAAAAATCATCAAATAATAATAAGAGAGTTTTATAAGCCCTACCAGTAGGCCACCACGGTCTCCTAGTGCTGCCCGATCTAGTCTGTGGAGCTGCTGCTAGGAAAAATGAAGAAACTCATAAATAGAGCTCACCATGGACTCTCCGTGGTGGACCCTATGGTCCGTGGTGAGGCTCTTCATCTGCAGTTAAGGGTTTTTCAAGCACTTTGACCTGAGACAACCCCTTCTTCTTCTTCTTCTTCTACCTTTTATCCTTCTCTCTCTAAAATCTTTATAACCATCGACCTCTAAACCTTTAATTTTTTGCTCATTTTCAATAGATTTCTTCCATTTCTTCTTAGTTTCTTCACTGTCACTACAAATCTGCGTTAAATTTCTCTTTCCTACCTTTTTTCTCTCACATTCTACCCATCTTCATACCATAAACTTCAATAAGTCCACTTCACCTTCTATTCTTCTGAATTCTCTCTTTTTCTTCCATATTTCTTCCAATTTCACCTTAATTTTTACAAATTTTGTATTTTTCGTCATTTTCCTTTCCATTTTCACTTTAAGTAGAGTTTAGAGTTTCCACTCATCCATTCATCATTACCATAGCACCCAAAAAGAAGGCAAGAACCAACCAAGAGGTGGGAACATCCAGTCAAGCAACACAATGAGCACCTCGGACTTCTCGTACCTCAACCAATGCACGAAATCGGCGTAATATTTCTAAGCCCATTAGTTTAACACATCCTGAGCATATTGCTAGATACAATATTTTAAGTAGTAAGCTAGTTGTTACTACTAGTTACTATAAAGAGGATTTGTTAACTAGATTGGGTTTGTTGGATGACATTCGCTGGTTGTTTGCTAGGGGAGATATGGGCAATTTTTAGAGATTAGGGACCACACTAATCATGACCTCACTCTTGAATTTTTATGTACGTTGCTTGTGGAGGTCACAAGTGGGCCTCTTTGTCAAGGAGGATACGTTCCCTTCTGTCTAAATAGGGAGTTTTACAAACTAAACTTGAGTGCCTTTAATACCATACTTGGTTTTCCATCGAGTATGGACTTGCCTTATCGACATGTCCCTAAAGAATTTTACTCGAATGCTTTTTGGAATGAAACTTCTAGGGATTATCAGTATGATACAAGAAACTCCAAAGATACCATTATTCGAAACCCCTGTATTCGAGCAGCCCAAAGATTACTTGCCTATGGTTTGTTTGCAAGGAAGCATAGTTTGAATGTGTTTCACCTTTTCGATTTGTATTTCTCACGTAGCATGCTCCACAGTGGCTGACTTGACCTCGTTTCATTTTTATCTACATAGTGCAGTCACTAGTTCGACACATAGGATTGTGATTGGGGGCCTGATTACTGCCATTGCTAAGTCTGTTAGGATAAAACTGAACACCGATGATATAGTTCCCGGTTCCGAGCAATTGAACTTAGTCACTTCTGAACAAGTGAAATTTTGTCAGGTGGAGGCTGGGTATGTTTGTCGGATCTATCATGGGAATTGTCTCATGCCTCTCCCTTATGTTGACCAAACCACTTTCTTGAATCGTGCTAGTCTTTACACTTTCCTAGGCCATGAAGAGCAACCAGCACCACCTCGTCACTTCCTCACCTAAGGGCCTTTAGTTCTTCCCAACTATCTTGCTCCTCTGATTATACTAGTTTAAATGCTACCGTGTAGTTCATTCAAGAGGAGCAAGCATCCCTCTGAGTTTATACTAAAACTGAGCATACCGCACTCTGTGAATTTGTTCAGGGGAGGCATGATGAGCTCCATAGGATGATTGCTTTCGAAAACCAATCTTCTAAGATTTTAGGGCCTCTTTAGTGACTTGGCGCAACTGACATATTTCTCATCCCTACCCTTCTTCCTCCTCCTCATCCTTTTTATTTCTTCTTTTTCTTCCCCAATAATTTTTATGTCCTTGCATTAAGGGCAATGCTTTGTCGAAGCATGGGGGAGATTCGTATCAATATGAGCAGG
Source organism: Lophocereus schottii (assembly GCA_002740545.1). Taxonomy (NCBI): domain Eukaryota; kingdom Viridiplantae; phylum Streptophyta; class Magnoliopsida; order Caryophyllales; family Cactaceae; genus Lophocereus; species Lophocereus schottii. Next base: position 24,147 of record NCQV01077478.1, on the reverse strand, counting down.
TGATGTGGATATGTGAGTAGTTTGCATTTTAGGTGTTCCATTTAGGAGTAGTTTGCATTTTTAGTTGATCATTTTATTTTATTTTTTCTATTTTTAGGTTTCTTTTCTTAGTTTTAGCTTTATTTTTGAATTTTAAATTTTAGTCGCATTTTAGAGTTAAACTAAAAAACTAACTAAATAAGTAGAGCATAAATTAAAAAAATAAAAAAAGCAATAAAATTCCCCGATGATGAGTCTTATACTAAGCAATTTTCTTTAGCTTATTTTAACCCTTTTTTGTTATGCCCATTTGTGACTAAAATGTTTAATTATAAATTTTTGAAATGTCCTTTATGTTTTGTCCATTATGTTGATTGCAATTCAATTATTCACTGATTCTTTGCATGAATATATGGCTTGTGTGATCTGATGAGCTAGTTGAGCTTTGGTAGCTATCCTGTGAAACTTTGAGCCTTTTTTAGACTAATTCATCATTTTAGTATCATATTCTTTTTCATGTGTGGTTGTTGCTTGATCTCAAATCTCTAGAACTTACTTTGACTCTTGTTCAAGATCACATTTAGCATGCAAGTTTAGGTAGTATGATTAAGGCATTCTTTGAATTTATGAGCCACATTGACCAAGTAGCTACCCTTATCATGTATGATTTATCCCTTGCTACCCCCTCTAAGCCTTGGCTTTTTCTTGATGCAAACCTATAATAATGAACCTTGGCCAAATACGTATCCTACCTTTTTAGCTAAGACTGTAGAGTTTCATTAGTGATTGGGAGTAGTTTGAGGATAATGACATTATTGTTTGGTGTGGTTTGTATACCATGAGGGATTCATGCAAGATTTCCCTTGTTGTCATTTTAGGTTGTATTTTGCGAGTTGTTAAAAAACAAAAGTGTTGAAAAGTGCGCAATTTCTCTGCCATAATCCTTCTCTAAAAAACGAATCACAGAAAAAAAAAGAAAAATCAAAGAAGAAAAAAAAAAGAAACGAAAAGAATGTAGAAAGAAAAAAAGAAACAAAATAATACCAGGATTTGGTATAGATTTCACATTACATATGCTTCAACACTTTTTCGCATAATCGACCAATCATGGGCAATTTTGCATATTTGAGATGTATTGGTGTTTAATGTGAAGAGTACTCTTGGGAAAAGTTAGGTGAAGTTTATTTGTACTCATAGTCTTTGGCTTTAAGCTCCACAAATCCCAACATATTTGTTCCCCTCTTACTTTTACTCATAATCCCGTTACAATCATATCAAAGTTCTCATGATTGCCTAGCATGTATTATATTTTAGTGGTGGCATATTAGAGAGTTTTAGAACGCTTATGGTAGATTTGATTCTTTAGAATGAGATTTGAGAGAACCGCATTATATTTTTAAACGCATGAGTAATGAGCGCTCCATTCTTGAAGTGAGGGTTTTGTTCTTTTAGCTCTATCTATTGTACATGTCAATATGATTGTTTAAGTTGATTTGAGTGACTGATTCAATGTTTGATGTGATGATACTTGTTCTCCTTTCCAAAATTTCATTCTCTGGTATGTTTTGCAATGTTTTCCTTCACTTTTGGCCTAGCTTTTTGGGTCAGTTAGGCTATTGGTGTTGCTACTTATGTTTACCTGAGGATGTTCTTCATTATAGTTTCGGTTTTCATATTTGCTTAGGGACAAGTAATAGTTCAAGCATAAGGGAGGTCGATAAATGCATAGAGTACATCTCATTTTGGGGTCATTTTGCTGCATTTTTAAGGAGAATTATGGACTTCATGTTATAATCTACACGCTTTTTCCTGTTTTACGCTTAGGTATGGTTCTTTTCTGTATTTTGCAGGTTTTTGGATGCTGTTACCCTTGCTTTAACCACAACTAAGTATGTTTCAACTCCCTAAGGATGCTCCCAAGTCAGCATGGCTGTGGAGAAGAAAGAAAAGCTAGAGAATTTTGAGACAAAGCTAGCCACAGACGCGCGGTGGTGAAGGCCACGATCCATGGTGAGCTTGAAACCACTTGCCTCTTCATCTTCCGTCATCTTGAGGTTGAAGATGAACAAGTTCACGCTTAAATAGGGTTTTTCGGCTGCAAAGGAGGGAGAGTTAATACATCCAACACTCATTTCTATCACACTTCTATCATTAGTTCTAAGATTTTCACATTTTCTTAGAGTAAGAGAGGGAATCAAGTGGAAGATTTGAACTTAGAGGCTTGGAGAATGAGAAGCCACTGAAGCCTACCATACTCGATAAGCTTTCTTTCCCTTTTAAACTCTTCTAAACTTTTGTATATACATTGTTAGTTTCAATTATGTGTGAGTGTTTTGCTTAATCTAGGAACTTGTTAGCCAAAGTATTGATGTTAGATCTCTAATTTTTGACATTTGCCCTTTATCAAAATTGGTTTGATTGAATTCTATCATGTGGATGAACTGTTACAAGTAAATTTTGACCAGATTAGCTTGCATAAACTAGATACTTGAGTGAAGTATTGTAAAAAGAAATCTCACTATTAGAACAAGTTAGAACTTAATTTAACGACTTCTTGAAAAGGAGTTGTTTGTTAAGAGGAAACCTTGGTAATAAAAAATCCATAACTAAGACTAAAACCAAGAACGTTTGAAAGAATGTTAATTGTATTAGTTTAGGCAATTCAATTTGTTTTAAAAGAGAAGATGGAATTAGTTCGATTGCCTTTAAATCATCCAATTCAAGATGAAGTGCATTCTTAAATCCAACAATCCAACTCTTTACTAAGCGAAATAATTCCCTAAATGCTTTTAATTTGATTGAATTTTCGATAGCTAAATAGTGATAGTTGAGACAACCCAATGGAATGTAGTTATTTAGCCTTTTATAATAGGTTAAAACTCAGTAGATTACATTCAGTCTCAACACCAGTGCGCTTGCGGCATCATCAGAAGGACTAAATGACCAATACTAAGATCATAGCCCATCTAACTTCGGGTTAAGAGCTCATTAAGAGATTTATTGGCCTGAAAAGGGGCTGATTCTCCAGTGATGCTTTCAGAGTTGAACCTTCTTAATATGAACTCTTTCAGGCAAGACTATATAAAGACTTGAAAGGAAACTTAAAACACCCGTGCGTCAACTACTTGGCTAATGTGAGTTTGGCTGTGTTATGGGGGAAAAGTGGTTTCAAACACACATGTAGCCAAATATTCAAATGAGTCTCAACCTATGCCAAAGTTCCACATTACAAACAGTTAGGTAGGGTTGAGAATGATCTTCTACAGACACAAATGCTTCAACATCCATGGGATACAGAGCAAGACTAGAATGTTTGGTTGCTTTCCTAGATATCATGTGGATTAGGGAAAGTATAACACAAATAGGTGATATTGTTATCTGCTAAGTTAGAAATCTAATGGACACATTGAGTGCCCGGCTAATCCTTTTAAAAGGTAATAACAATGTTAAGTTTAAATGCATTATTAGCCCTTGTAAGGAAACACCTATAATGCAGGATGTCTAACATACGTAACTAAATCAATTTTCCATTTTGATTTTCAATCTCGCCCTCTTTAAAAAAATGTACATTGAAGCCACCACTATAAGGACCATGACTCGGGACTCTGAGCGAGGTACTCAACAAATGGTTGGACTAAATTATTTGCTTCATTTGCATGGTTGGAATTACATGTTAACTCCCTATTGGAAACTAAGTGGTTAAGCAATGAGATCTCCAATACTCATCCCTCATTCTATATCGTCATGGATTAAAATAGGTTAAATAAGCTCAAGGGCTAAATGGTGAAAATTTAATTATACTATTGTGAGGTAATTGAGCAGCTAACTAGTTAGCAAATTAAGGAGTAGTTCTCCTGAGTTGTTTAGTTGTTTTAGATTCCTTGTCGCTTAAATTATTTAGGATTTTGTACAAAGCTTTGGCTGAAATACTAAGCCCTAAATGGTTAAGGAATTAGATTAGTATGATGGTTATCCTTATTTGACAGGCTTGTGAGCCTCAAAATCAATATGAAAAACAAAGGCTTTTTTGACAAAATTTGGATAATTTAACAAATAATAAAAGTGATTAACTTCCTTAGTCCCATTTTGACTCAAAAGTTGGTCAAAGAAACTGCACTTCCCTAATCATTTTCTAAAAAAACTTTATTGAATTAAATGTTGAACACTAACATTTGTAAATTATTATACTCTTATTTAAAATTATTACTTTTAAAATTTTCAAGTTCATCACATATTCCTCTTAAAATTGATAGTTAAAGCTTACCATCTTTGACCTATTATTGAAAATATAATGGGATGGAGACAATATTTTAAAAAAAAATTGTCAATTAACCTAGTTGAAAGCTATTATAATTAGTTGCTTTGCTTATCATGAGTTTTCATTACCAACCACTTAAGACCTTAACTATAGCAGCTAGTTTAAATTTTATACATATGTTCCTTATTGTTGTGTTCACATAAGTCCGATCAATAACCGATTATCAAACACTTCCTCTCAAAGCTTATCTCTCCCTACGCCCACAATACTCCACATCTTTGGTTCTTCTTCCTCTCGGCTGGAGCGGAGATGGCTTAGTTTTGCTGTCACTAGCCCTGATAAGTCTTCTTTGGTTCCTGGACTTACTTTTGTTGTTCTTCTAGTTAATAGTAGGGTTTGACATCTATCAATTTCATTTTTTAGTTTTGCAATCTGTCCTTCATCTTTTGTAGTTGTAATTCTTATGAATGTGTTTCCTTTGCCTTTTTGGATAGATAGCACATTCATAGATGCCTTTTCACATCTATGGACTCCACATTGTCAACAAAGCTTCCACAAGATATTTGTCTAGTGTTCCTTAGATGAAGCACCCTTGGGAAGCAATTCGGTAAACAATGACTCTAAAAGAATTAGGAAATACTTGCTACTGTAATTAGAACTACATAGTGGAAACGTCGAGGTATCAAGAAGCTTGCTAATTTCACTTTGTTTAGATGCCTGTGTGTTTTGATGAATACACTATCTATGTTTCTTAATTCTAAGCCACTGCTTCCTAGATCAAGGAGGTGATGTTTGAGATGGCTAAGCTCAATTGCGATCTTGTTTTATAGTTTAGCACCTGTAATGTGAAAGGTTTATTTTAAAGAGATATAGAGTCTATTGAGTTGAGTTGGTTGCGTGATGCACTTAGAGACCTTAAGTTAGTTATTTGCCTGGATCCTGATTGCCTAGATGTGCTAGGGAAATGGCACATATTGATAAATTGTCTGCTTTTAAAAGTTGTCATAATATGGGTGAGTAAGCTCACTCTATTTACAAAAGCCAAAAATTTAATAAGGGATATGATCATTTGAACTTAGGAAAAAGATTGAACAAAGTCTTGAGTTTCTGTAAAGGATGTTCAGGAAGCTGCTACACATCTATAAAAGATATTGGGGTTTTTTAGGGTAATCAAAATTGGTGCGGGGAGACTTGATTCATATGAAGCCCCAAACAAAATCTTGGTGTTGTGATTTCCCGCAAGCGCACGGTTTGTCGTTATAGTAATTATAGATATCATCCTCAGGGATGGTTGTGAAATTTGATAAGTAAGATTCTAGTTCGAGATAACATTACCATCACAAAAGAAAAAAAAACTAATTGGTGACTCTTTTTTATGTACCTGTGCTAATCATACCATAGAAGCCAATGTAGCAAGCTAATAGCAAAATCAATAACACAATACACGCCAAAGAAGCAAACTCATGACTGACCAGTGAGATTCAACGAAGCAAAACAAGGTCTCCAAAATTCGAAACCATAGCAACATCAATGAAACCCAACAATATCAAAACTCATGATAATCGCAAACTGATCTCGAGTGGAGGAATGAATAACTGAATCAAATAACCTTTATGGAGTGTTGTCCTTGCTGCCCAGATCAGACATACTAGAGCAGAACAATCCAGAGCAATATGAACAAACCAGGGTCAGAACATTCAAATTGATAGCATGCATAACAGAACACCCAAATCGAAACTGCAGAAATGAAGTGAATAATTGAAATTCGCTTTAAACAACTTCGAATTCAAACTACAAAATTTTTCGAGTGAATTCAATAGCCCAAGCAAACTAAGAACTGAAACCCTAATCTGAAACTGGAAAAAAAAAAAACAAAAAACAAGAATTGAAATTGAGAACTGAATCTAATTGCTACCTAATCTGCTACTCGAACCCCCCTGTCGTACTCTGTTTTTCGGCCTCATTTTTAACGCTCTCTTTTCGACCCTCCATTAAAGGCCCTTGAAGAATGCCGACCCCTCCCCCCCTTCATTTGCTCTTCAATCAACTCTGTAACTCATGAATGAATGAAAGTGATGATGATGGATTAAATGTTCTGGGGAGAGAGAGAGTACTAGATGAGAATGGGGAAATGAAGAGGCAGTCGGCCATGCTCTGTTTGAGTTCTCTGGTGTTGATTTTTGGTTCTTCTTGGTATTGCAATGAAGGAAGAAAGACAAGAGACCAAGGGGGGAATGGCTGAAGATCACGTGCAAGGGGCATGCCTCACTTAAGTGAGAAGGCCGGGCTGGACTGTGGGAGAAAGAAAGAGAGGAAAGAGAGAGAGCTCGAACGGGACTGGGTCTGGGTGTGTGCCGAGTTGGGCCAGGCCCAAAAAGAAAGAAAAGGAAAGCAGGCTAGTGATGAAGGATAGTTGGGCTGGGCAGCAAAAAGAGAAGGAACATGGGCCAGACCCGAGAGAGAGAAAAGAAGGGGGAAGACTAGTAAGGGGATGGTTGGGCTCGCAATTGGGCTCTTAATCTAGTGTCTTCTTTTTTTTTCTTTTCCCTTTCTGGTCCAGTTCCTTATTTGAGCTCATTATTTATTTCACTCTCATGTTTTCTTCCAATTCCTACAAAATAAACAATCACATATTAAAATCATATTTCGAGCAAATATTAGATAACAAAAGGGTTTAAAATATCATAATTTTAGGTTGAACACTTGGCTACACCTTCATCCCTACTAAAGTCCAAACCAACCTCGCTTAATCTAGAAGGTCACCATTCCGGCACTATGTACAAGGTTAACATGGTACTGCAACACCCAAATGACATCTAATTAGGGCATTCCTTACTTTCTTAGGAAGCTTAGGTAGTTTAATTTAGACCAATGCAATAAATTCCCGAATTAGGTTTCATTTTATTTCTCTAAAGTAATAAAAAAATGGTGACTCCTATAGTGCAGGTTTCTATCAGTAAACTTATTGAATTTTGGCTAAGTTTGGATCCTACCTAATGAAGCCCAATTAATGAAAGATCAAGTTTCTCTCATTCCCAAGGTGTCTGTTTTAGCACTATCCTTTAAAATTTGGCATTGGATTTCAAATTTGGGAGAAATGACCTGAATGGGAGGAGTGTGAGCAAAGTTCCAATTTTAGAGCAATCTGGGTTTGGCCTTATTACTGAGGGACGTAGTTTTAATCCTTAGGATTACTTAACGTGGGATGAATCTACACACATCAAAGAGAGGCTCCAAGTGGCTCCACCTGCATTGGTGGAGTAGAACATTCTAGAAGCTTCCTAGAACGTGGGGAAGGAGTCTTATTGACATTATCTTAGAATTTTGATTTACTTTTCTAGGATATTTTATAATCCACCTGTTGGTCGACTTACCCCACTAATGTATCAGCTAATCCCCTCAATGTTAGGTAATTATTGACCCATTTCCCTCCATGTGTACTTAGCTTTGAGTTAACTATGAAATGAAAGGCAAAAGGTCATCTTTTCTCTAAAAATCTCTTCATCCATATCCCTTAATTAAGAGTGGTGATTTAGAGTCTTTCCTTTATGAATAGGAGAGGGATTTGGTGGAGAGTTTTAGTCTATCATTAGGGTCTCATTCTTTAGCATAAATCTTATAATCTGATTGATTTGTTTAAAAATGAATCCAAAGAGGAGCGAGTTAATACTTTTCTTTTTTTTTTATCTTAGGAGTTTTAGGATTCATCCTAATCAAGTTGGCATCAAAGTTAGAGCTCCTCTTTTGGGTAATTGTTGAACCAAAACTTTCATCTCCATTAATTCAACTAAGAGCTCTCACCATCTTCTTAAATCTATCCTCAAAAATCCACACTTTGATTTCTCAAAATGTCCTTCATTCATCCACCTTAATCAACCCTCACCATCCCAGAAAGAACCTTAAAATAACCAAATATAATCTATAACTTAGACACAACCTTAGACTCCATAAAAAAAAGCCGTCACAAAGCCTGCAAAAAGCTATGCAGACAGATGCCACCATGGTTTGACCATGGCAGCTCCCATGGTTTATGGCAATCATTTTCCCCATGATCACTCCTTTTGTTCACCCTAAGGCAACCATGAACTCCTCGTGGTCAACCCCCAACCCATGGTTCCTTGTTTCATCTCGCACCTTCATTCCTAGCTCAACTATGACCAATTAACGAGACCCCTCTCATTCTAAGGGTATTCCACTTGAACAGGCCCATGACATTAGAAGAGATAGAATCATCCTTAAGCTTCAAGAACCAGTGAGAAGGCTCACAAAGGAGTTTGAACAAGTGAAGGGTTCCATTCCCACTAGGTGATAAAGCTATCATAATCAAGAGTTGATGTTAGCACTATTGACATCGCCTACTTATCCTTTCAAAAAGATAATAGTGATGGGGATAGAGGAGTTCGAAGAAGAGGGCAAACAAGTTGATGATTCAAAAGTTAAAGCAATTAAGAGTTGGCCCATTCCACCCTCAATTATGGAGGTAAGGAGCTTCCATGGCTTGGCATCGTTTTATCTTCAGTTCATCAAAGAATTTAGCTCTATCATGTCTCCCTTGACCGAGGGCATGAAGAACCAGAGTTTTGAATGGACAAAGGCCACCCAAAGGGCTTTTGAAATAATTAAAAGCAAGTTATGATTAGCTGCTATCTTAGTGCTTCCCAACATCGAGCTCCTATTTTAAGTTTAATGGAATACTAGTGACATTGGCATCGAGGCAGTCTTTAACCAAGCTAAATGACTCGTGGCGAATTTTAATAAAATGTTAAGTGGCTACAAACTCAATTACTCCACTTATAATAAGGAGTTCTATGTTATCATCTGGGCTCTTACATATTTGGGTCACTAGCTCAAGCCTAGGGCCAGCACAACAACTCGTACCTACCTAGAACCTGTAAAACACGCTCCAATGGGTATGGGTATGGGTATGGGTATGGGTGGTGAAAATAAAAAAATATGGGTATGAGACAGGTATTGCCAAAATGGGTATAGTCATGGGTAAGGGTATGGGTATAGGTCCTATCCGCCCCATACCTACCCCATACCAATTTTATCAATACCTGTTCCATACGCACTCCATCTAAAACTCGTACCAATTTTTTTTAAAGTTCTAATTTCTTGCTTATACTTGGATATTTTACTGCTTTGAGTTGTATAATATTTAAGATTTTTATGAGACATTTGTTAGAAACAGTAATTGTCAAGTGCTAATTTATTGCTTTGGTTGGCGAGTTATTAGTTGTATTCAGCGTGATATGATATGTTGTTAGAAGTTTGTTGTTAATGTGACATATTGGCTATTTGATGTCAAATATGGATACAAAATGGATTTAATTCTTTTTTTGTCTATATATATTCTAATAAAACCTACAAACCCACTATACCCAGTGGGTATGGGTATGGGTATAATTTTACAACAATCGATGGGTATAGCTATGGGTATGGATATTAATTC
>NCQV01077469.1:5422-17246 GCA_002740545.1 Lophocereus schottii | reverse complement strand
AGTCAGTATAAAAATAAAAAAAAATCTGGCCAATCAATCAATCAAAACAACACATAAATTCATTTCAAACAATATTGGGGAGGGGGAAAAGTAACCCAACCAATTAATAAATGGTGGGCAATCAGTATGATCCAAATCCTTAAGTTTATTTAAGTCTTTTTCAACTCAGTTTGCAATACGGAGGCGAGCCACTCCACTAGGTCTCATGGCCTGCATCTGGCCTAGATGCAGCCACTTATCCAGTTCATGGCCTACCATCAACTAGATGTTTACTGATAACTTACCCACATCCATCAACAATATGGTATGTGGTTGCTAACCATGCATGCACATATCCCAGGATGGCTATAAGGCATTCTTATGAATGGAAGCAAACCTTCCTCTTCTCGCCCAATTCATTACCTTGGTTATCACATTTAGGAATAGATCATGTATCTAACCTCCAAATAAGCCTCCCAACCTGGTAGAGGTCCAAAACCATTCAAAGGCACACTCAAAACAAATCTTTTAAGGGCACACTCAAACATTTCTTGTTTTCATACCAAGCTTCAATAATAACATTAAAATCTCGCCACACATCGATTTAATCAAGACGGTCCCTCGAACATCAGTTCCTATCAATGTAAAGATAACCCATGTGAATACGTATTTTTAAAGGGATGTTCAGGGAGGTTAGGGCAGAATTATTATCTGACCACAAGCAATGCCTAAGCTTGAGATCAAGTTTTTAACTTAGCCTATTCAATTTCCAAAAGTTGTGCTGTTAGCCTTTACACTTAGTCGAAAAATTAACATAATGAACTGTGGCCCATAATCACTTGAAAACCTATACATATGCCTAATTAACAAATTAGATTTCCCAAAATAATTTTTGGTGAACTTTCGAAATTTTTATATCTCTACTTCACCCTTATGTCTATTGCCAGATTAGGACCAGACTTTATGTCCAACTCCCAGAGGTATAGCTCACGTTCTAGATATCATATTTAAGATATTAATCCCATTCTCGCAAGGAGAATTAGTCTCCTACAACTTTCATTTTAGGGTAATTAGCCGATTCTGGTCTTAACTAGTTCGAATTCAGCCAAGCTATCCAACTATCCAGGTGTAGTTTAAATACGCGCAATCCTCGTATTTCTATCATAACTTCTCGATGCTAACTCTGATTGACGCGATTTAAAATTCCAGGAATAGATGACTCAAAGATTTATAACTCGTATGTAGTTTATAGTTTTTCAACGAGCTGATAATAACCAATAATGTCTCAAAATTACCCTACGTTCTAACCCTAGCAAGAGCAATAATCCCCTAAGTTCTTGGTCTCAACACCTTCCTAATACAATTATACCCGATCCCCTTCATTCAACCCACAAATCCCAATTGCCTAATTCAATCCAAGCTCTAAAACATTGAGAGAGTTTAAAGAACTGCATGGCGAGTGAGTGTAGGATGGGGAAAAGGGAGATCCATGCATCAGCATAAATGTATGGGTGTTTGTGTCTTATTTGTAAATTATTGGTGTGTGGGATGAACGGCACACAACATTGTCACTGCATGCAGTGTCTTGTTTCCTTGAGAGAGTAGAAAAGAAATCTAGAGTTGACGTGGTCAACCATCTTCAACGAGTTGAGGAGGTCATACATAGGTACCTCAATTAGTTGCCAAATAGCTACTCAAGACTTAGAGAAAACCAAGCCCTTTTCTTCTACTTGATCGTTCAAGACGACCTGAAATGGCACTATCAAATTAATGAGTTTCACTACAACGATTGAGTGTTTTATAACCGAATGAGGTGTTGCTTGTGTGATTGAGAGCCTATTGAGAAGAACCTTGTAGAGCTAGTTGATCAATAATCTTATGCGAGCACGTATGACCAACCCCCTACACCTATAATCGGCGATGAGGCCCCCCCTTGGATGAGGAGGATGCTGAGAATTTCACCACCACTAAACCCAAACCGTCTAGGGAGTATGAGGGAAAACCCATTAAGGAGGAGGATCTCGAGGAAGAACAAATAGAGGAGGAGGACCCCGAGGATGAACCAGTAGAGACCTCGAGGAGGAACCAGTAGAGGAGGAGGACCCCAATGAGGAACCCATTGGGGAGGAGGACCCTTAGAAGGAACGCATAGAGGAATAGGACCCAGAGGAGGAGGACCTTGAGGAGGAACCCGTAGAAAAGGTGGACCCAGAGAAGGAACTAACAGAAGATAAAGACCCTAAGAAAGAACAGGCAGAGGATGAAAAGTTTGAAGAAGCAGATTTAGATAAGGGGTTGGAGGGAAAACCAGTAGAAGAACCTGAGATTGAAGGTGTACTTGCAACAAAGTGCGAACCTAAACCTAAAGTTACTCACTGGAAGTGGGGAAGGTATGGTACGATGTGTCAGGGAACGTGCGTATTAGATACTCCTATGTAGTAGATGTTATATGATTTCGTAAAGCTAATAATGCTAGGTTGTAAGCATTATATTATTATTCTTTCTTTTGAACTAGCGAAGTTATCGAATTGCTTTTGTAATGGTAGCAGTGGTGTGAGAAACATTTATCATTTCTAGTCTATGCATTAGAATTATTCATTGAGTTTTCATGGGTGCAATTGCTTATAAGATTAATGGAGAATTATATGTTTGATCTGTGTATGAATACTTGTAATGTTAATGAAAGGTGCATGAGATATGAGGTTATGTGTGTAGTCGTATGAGTGCAAGGCCAATTGGCCCATATGAATGTTATAAATGTATGCGACTATGAATATTACTGCATAATTTTTTAATGATGGTGATGTGAACTCGGGTGCATTGTTAAAATGACATAAAATGCATATCACGAACTATTAAGAATGAAACTAAACTTGATTAATTTCCAAATTAGGATGTCAGGAACCAACTGAGAATCACAAATTGACCCCCACCCTAGTCCATGGTCTCAGATGAATTTAGAGAACACCATAGCTAGCTTGAGGGAATGACTGGAAGCCCTTTGGCTTAGGAACGAGGATGAGATTTCTAACAATGTGGATGAGACCAACCCACTTACTAGGATAGACCTCACAACAAACCTCCTATTGCTAGAGCTACTATAGTAGCAAGGAGTACAAATACAATAGCAAAATGAATGTCTCTAGAAGATGATGGAGGTTAAGGAAAGGAAGATTAGTGAGGATAACTCCTACATGTGCAAGAGACTTGCCAGCCATAACCCACCGATGTATGGTAGCGCCCCTGACCCCATGGCATTCGAGGAGGATTCGAGGCATGGAGAGATTATTTGATGTTCTCCAGTGCTCTGAGTAATGGAGGATAGGATTCATTGTATTCTACCTAAAGGATGAGGCCAACCTTTGGTGGGCTACAATGAGGGAAAGATAGCATAAGCCTAGGTTTGATTGGAAGAAGTTTAAGGAGTTAATCAAGACCCGTTTCTACCTAGTGTCCATTTAGAAACCAAAGGAGAATGAATTCATGCAATGACAATAGGGCAGCATGAGTGTGTTAGAATATGTTTCCAAATTCATGGAACTCTCTCGCTTCACCTCTGCCTTCGTGGTCGATAAGAAATTGAAGATGAATCGCTTTGGGGTGGGCTTAACCCAAACCTCAAAGAAAGGAAGTCAGTGCATCAAAATGTTCCTATGAAGATATGTACAACACCGCTGTAAATGTAGAAAGGACGATGAAGGAGAAGAATGAGTACTACAATGAGCAGCGATGGAGTAAACAGAAGGGGGATTAGCTAGAAAATCACCGCTCTTAAGGCCAATACAAGAAGCCTCAAGGGAACTACTACAGTAACAGTGACAACATATGGGGGGTAGCACACTAGTAACTAGCCTAGAGTGACCTGCAATGCCTGTGGGAAGCCAAGGCACTATGCATGTTAGGCGATAATTTATCGTATTTTACATGCCTCTTTTACATAATAATATAATCTTTAGGAGTTTTACTTGATTCATTTGCGCTTGTAGGTAATAAAGCCCATTGAGCAAATATCATAAAAAGGAGTAAAAAGGAATAAAAGAAGAAGACAAAGTATCGCGTGATGGGGGGACAGTCGACTGCACGACGACCAGTCATAGCCCAACCAGTAGTAGCCATCAGCCAAGGCCTGGAGATCGCCGACCGATCTTGGTTGGCAACCACCAGCCGGTGGTCTCCATCCCGACGGCTGTTGGCCCTTGCCCTGCTGTTCACACCCCTTTTTCTGAGCTCGATTTGTATTTAAAGCCCTTCTTGGGGACTTTTTAAGGGTGTTTGAATGCAATTTTTAGGCTAGTTTAGTTTAGGGTTTAGCTTCAAAAACCTCATTAGGAGGAAATAAAGTACTAGATTAGGATTAATTGGGTTGTTTTTAGGATTCAAGCATTGTACATTCAAGATTTTCTCAGCAATCTGTAAGTTTTCTCTCTCCTCTCTCTCTTCTTTCTTCATGTTTGTTCTTATTTCCTTTTGTTTAATCATGATAGCTTAGATTATATTTAGCTTAAATGTTTAGTTTTTATTATGATTTTGTGTTTATTAGTTGTTTTAATCCATGTTAGACTAGATTAATTTCCCCTTTGTTCATGTTTGTTGAGTTATTTGTTAGCTTAGGTTTAGTTTGGGGTTTTTGCATTTTGTTGATAATTAGTTGTTAATCTTGGTTGCTTGGACTGTGAATAGCCCTTTGATGGCTAATTAGACTTGTATTGGACCTAACCACACCCAATTCTTGTATAGAACTTAGAGTTTTCCCTCATGCCCACCAAGTGTTTGATGAAATGCTTGAGAGAGCTTTGATCGTTGTTTTTGGGCGATTGACTTATGTCAAGAGGTGAGGTCGATTAGCTAGCATGGGAGAGGGGATAACCGGGCTCGGGACATGAAAATAGTTCCCATTCTAACTAGGTCTGAGGGTTGCTAATTTTATGGTTTACTTGGGCTAACCCCATAAAAATAGGCGGTTAGGCTAATTAGGCTCGCTCATGATCCTTGAGCGAGGGCTTGGTGATCTTTGATGGCGTAACCGACCATCTCTTGTTTTCTGCTGAGGTCAAAAAAGTTAGGACTCCTCTTGTCTATTTAGTTAATCAATTGGTTAAATCATAGTCTCAGGCTACCTCTTTTGCTTTCATTAGTTTTGTTTAGCTTAGATTTCATTTCATTTGTTTCACTTGGCCTAGATTGAATCGCTCGAACTAATCCCGATACTTGAAACCCAACTTTCAATGAACGGCACCCCAAGTACTCAACGATAAAACCTTGCACTTGAGGTTATAAATTTAAAACTGGAATTCTTCATACCAAGTTTTTGGAGCCGTTGGCGGGAAGTTTGTGCATTTTAATATCAGGGTTTACTTGAGCATTCGAGGCTATCTTTAGAAAATCTAAAAAGTTAAAAAAATAAAAAAAAATTTGAAAAGAAAAAGAGAATCAGAATGGTTGTTTTCCATTTACCTCAATTTGAGTATGAGCCTTTTGGGCAATACTTGCCTAAATTGAATGATTATTGTACTCAATATGTGCTTTTTGATTATAAGAAATGGGAAATATGTGATGTTTTGGTTGAGGGGATAACATATGAGGCCCGAGCCACCCTTGAGTCCATGTGTTATGGTGGTTTATGTTCTTTAAATGTTGATGATATGTGGGACCTATTTGAGTCCTTGGCTTGGTATCAATGGCACCATGAGCATGCTAGTGAGTCTTTAGAGTGCCCTTCCCCTATTTCCTATAATTTACAAGCTCATTCTCCTCTTGTGTGCTCTTATCATTCATTTTAGGACCATGATACTAATTCTTATCCCTATTACGATATTTCTGATAACTGCTATGCTAGACTTAATGTCGTAATAGTGACAATGAACACGTGACTTGAGTGTTTTGTTGGTAAGATGAGGGAGAGTGGCCTATTGCATGAGACTGACCCTAGTCCATCTTATCCTAGACTTGAGGTAAGTCCTTATGATGATTATGATCTTCCCTTCCCCTAGAGCCCGATTTCATGGTTGATTCACCTTTGACTAGCCTATCGAAAGTGATTGATCCTTCCTTAACATCTTTACTAATTGTCGCTCCATCCTTGGCTAGCACATATAGAGACACTACTAAGGGTGTCTTGTGCTAACTTTCTTCTTCTCCCCTTCCTTTAGCTCAGTGCATGGGGCGAGTCTCCTAGGGGTGATACTAGTTGTACTAAGGATGATTCTTTTGATTGGTCGGGTGGAATTGCATTGTTAAATCCTTCTTTTGAGGAGTATTGTAGTGACGATATGAGGGTTGGTTTCGCTCCTAGCATTGAGTATATTGACCCCATTTGCACCGAGCCACTTGACTTGACCCCCATTTCACCCCTCTTCCTTCCTACCATCCCCTCCTACTTGCATGCATTTCATGAGTCCCTAGGCAATATTAGACGGTGTCCTCCCTTATTTGGTCCATATTGTACATACCTAGAGGACTCGCCTAGGAAAGTCATGTGGACTACTTTCTTTGTTCATGCTTTCGACTTTTCTATGGCATTGGATAAGTTTAAGAGGGCAGTAACTTTATTTGCTATATTTTTACTAGTGTTCTCTTACTTACACCACTTTGAGATGCATGCAAAGGGACGTGACAAGCTTCTGAGAGCATTGACTGCATCTGAGTTGACTTCTCGTGTCTTGAGAGATAAAGAGTGGCGAATGCTCCTTGCTCCCATGTGGACATAGTTCGGATACAATAAGTACCCGACTTGGTATAATCGTTCTCACTCTTCTCCCTTCTTTTTATTTTCTTTCTTTTTCTTTTTGTTTTGTTGTTGATATTAGGTTGTGTTTAGTTATAGATATTAGATTGTGTTTTTGTTGATGATCCACTTTGAGGTGAAACTTAGGATGTTGTTGAGCAATTGATGGCTATGATCACCATAATTTGTGTTTTTGTGGATACTTGTGTTTTATGATTGGTGGAATTGCCGGGTTTATATATATTCATTTTTGGTGATGTTGGTGTTGTATATATGTGCAGTTTTATTGCTGATTGGTTAAGATTATATTTCTAGGATAGTGTGTTAGCTGGTGTATATATGTGTAGGTTTAGTGTTTTTGTGTGTGTTTGTTTTGTTTTATGTCTTGTGTGTGATTTTGTTTTTTTTGTTTTTGTGTGTTTTTGTAGTGGTAGTGACTCTTTGGCTCCCAATGAGGACATTGTAAGATTTAGGTGTGGGGGTGGGAAGTCATATACCCTTTTGTGCATATTTTATGAAAATTTTTTAATTTTTCAATTTTTGTATAATTTTTCTTTTTTTGGCTTTGAGGGACTTTTGTGCCGTTGTGATTGGTTTTTTATTTTTGATAGCTTAGTTGCTAGCTTGTATATAGGTCGAATATGCATGATGGAACACTTGTCTACAATGTGATCTTCGATCGCTCACAATAACCCCATTTTATATGAGCAGTTTTGTGTCTATCGTGTACACTTAATCATTAATTTTGGGTGTTAGTTGTTGAAATTTGGGTTTAGGGATATTCTACTTAGTTAATTGACTTCCATTTTTGGCTTCATTATGAAAAAGAACAAAAAAAGAGAAAAATGAGAAGTGTAAAAATGAGCTTAACTCCGATACCTCTATTTGGGCTTGAATAAGTGCCTTGCACCTCCAAGTAAAACCCCTAAATAGGGAAGAAGCTCGAATATGTGCTAATTTTTCCTCCGGGAGTTCAAGGCCTAAAAAGCCAAGAACTACCTACCCGGGCGAAGGATCATAAGGGGAAAAGCAAAAAAAAAAAAAAGAAGAAGAAAAAGAAGAAAAGAAAAAGAAAAATAAAAGTGCAAAAATGAAGTCATAAACCAAGTGGAGCTAACCTTTTATCCAGTTGTAGCCTATCACTAGGAGTCAATACACCTTACACAGAGCACCAAAATGTGCAAATCGCGTCATTGTATTGTATTGCTTGGGGTGAAAAATGATAGCCAGGGTGCATGTATACTCTATGTGTGCCTTGAATGCATGTTTTGTTTGTACATAGCATAGTAGCTAGGTCGTTAGAGTGATGAATCAATTTAGATGTGTACGTATTTCCCTTTTGCCTTGTACATATGTTTTGCTTTGAAAAATCCAAAAATACTTCAAAAATTTTGTAGGTATATCTTCTACAAACCCTCACGAGACCTCACTCGTCCACTTAGGGGAACCATGATTCCTGCGACAATGAATTAGGTTCTTAGGTTAGCTTTTCCTTTATTTTGCTTGAGGACGAGCAAAAAATAGGTGTGGGAGTATTTGTTAGGCGATAATATATCGTATTTTACGTGCCTGTTTAACCTAATTTTAGTTCGTATAATAATATAATCTCGAGGATTTTTACTTGTTTTATTTGCTTTTGTAGGTAATTAATCCCATCGAGTAAATATCGTGAAAAGGAGCAAAAAGGAATAAAAGAAGAAGACAAAGTATCGCGCGATGGGTAGACGGTCGACTACGCGAGGGCCAGTCGCAGCCTAGCCGGCAATAGCCATAAGCCAGGGCCTGGCGACTGTTGGCCGTTCTTGGCGGGCGACCGCGGTTGTGTACGCGACCGCCAGGTGGTGGTCGCTAACCCGACGGCTGTCCGCCCTTGCCCTGCTATTCACGCCCCTTTTTCTCGGCTCGATTTGTATTTAAAGCCCTTCTTGTGTACTTTTTAAGGGTTTTTGAATGCGATTTTTAGGCTAGTTCAGTTTAGGGTTTAGCTTAAAAACCTCATTAGGAGGAAATAAAGTAGTTAGATTAGGATTAATTGGATTGTTTTGGGGATTCAAGCATTGTACACTCAAGATTTTCCAAGCAATCCATAAGTTTTCTCTGTCCTATCTCTTCTTCATGTTTGTTCTTGTTTCCTTTTGTTTAATCTTGACAGTTTAGATTATATTTAGCTTAAATGTTTAGTTTTTATTATGATTTTGTGTTCATTAATTATTTTAATCTATGTTAGACTAGATTAATTTAACCTTTGTTCTTGTTTGTTGAGTTATTTTTTAGCTCAGGTTTAGTTGAGGTTTTTGCATTTTGTTGATACTTAGTGGTTAAACTTGGTTGCTTGGACTATGAATAGCCCTTTGATGGCTAATTAGACTTGTATTGGACCTAACCACACCCAATTCTTGCTTAGAACTTATAGTTTTCCCTCGTACTCACCAAGTATTTAATGAAATACTTGAGAGAGCTTTCATGGTTGGTTTTGGGCGATTAACTTATGCTGAGACACGAGGTCGATTAACTAGTGTTGGAGAGGGGATGGCCGGGCTCCGGACATGAAAATAGTCTCAATTCTAGCTAGGTCTGAGGGTTGCTAATTTTGTGGTCTAATTGGGCTAACCCCATGAAAATAAGCGGTTAATCTAATTGGGCTCGCTCATGACCCTTGAGAGAGGGCTTGAGTGATCTTTGATGGCGCAACCGACCATCTCTTATTTTCGGTTGAGGTCGGGTAAGTTAGGACTCCTCTTTTCTATTTAGTTGATCGATTAGTTAAGTCATAGTCTCAAGCCACCTCTTTTGCTTTCATTAGTTTAGTTCAGCTTAGATTTAATTTCCTTTCTTTCACTTGGCGTAGATTGAGTCTCTCTAATTAATCCCGATACTTGAAACCCAACTCTCAGTGGATGACACCCGGAGTTCTCGGTGATAAAACCTTGCACTTGAGGTTATAAATTTAGAATTCGAATTCTTCCTATCAATGCACGTGAGTGCTATACCAATAGGAGTCGCTATCACCGTGGAAGTCCTCATCATCAAGTGGGGGATTGCCCATATCCACCACCACCCATCAATTAGGGGCCTAGGGGACAGTAGCCACAACAATACTATCAAAACAAGGGTGTGCAGGCATCAAGCCCGAACGACCAAGCCTAAACTCCTCAGTAGAATCAACCAAGACCTCCCAACTAACCACTTCGGAATATTAGGGGCGGAGTCTACGTGATGCGAAGGGAAGACGCTGAAGATGCTCCCAATGTAGTGACTGGTACTTTCTCCATAAAAAACTCAACCTGTTGATGTCCTATTTGACTCTGGTACTATGCATTTTTTCATTTCTGTCAAGTTAGCTGAGACATTAGGGCTAGTTCCAACATTTAGACCATGAGGTATGATGAACTATCTGTGGTCCTCTGCTATCTGTGGCCCTTCCTGATGGGAAGACCATTAGGTTTAATGAACTATATAAGGACTACCCTATCCAAATTTATGACCATGAGTTCTTAACTAACCTATGGAAATTTAAGCTAATTGACTTCGGCATGGTTTTGGGTATGGACTGGTTATCAAAATACCAAGCCCAGATAAATTGCCCCAAATAGAAAATCACCATAAGGAAGCCCAGAGACTATTAGGATGAGGTTATGAGGGGATCTTATGCAATGTGGTAGACACCAAAAACTCTGAGCCATCTCTTAAGGATATTCCAGTACTTCAGGAGTTTCTTGATGTATTTCCTAGGAAGATCCTAGGCATGCCACCACCTATAAAGGTGAAATTCTGTATTGACTTGGCATCATGAGCAACCCCTATCTCCAAAACTCCTTACCAGATTGCCCCAGTGAAATTTAAAGAACTAAAAGTTTAGCTTGAAAAGTTGTTGGAATCCGGCCAAGTACATCTCCATAGGGAGACCCGGTGCTGTTCGTGAAAAACATAGATGTAACCTTGAGGTTACGCATCGATTACATGGAGCTTAATAAGATAATCGTCAAGAATTGCTATCATTTGCCTTAGAGATGACCTCTTCGACTAGCTAAAGGGCGCAAGGACTTTTTCTAATATAGGTTTTCGATATTAAGGAGGATGACATACCCAAGATGCCCTTCTGTCCAATATTGACACCACGAGTACGTGGTGATACCTTTTGGACTTACTAATGCCAAGCTACATTCATGGACATTATGAATAGGATCTTTAAACCTTATTCGGATCAATTTGTAGTGGTGTTCATGGATGATAATGATCTACTCGAGGACACCAGAGGAACATACCCACCACTTGAGGACAATCCTCGAAGTGGTGAGAAAAAATGAATTGTATGCGAAATTGAAGAAGTACGAGTTTTGGTTAGGGAAGGTGGTGTTTTTAGGGTATGTGGTGTCCAAAGAGGGAATCTCCATGGATCCTCAAAAGATAGAAGCTATTACGCAGTAGCCTAGACCAAAGAATGTAATTGAAGTGAGGAGTTTTATGGGATTGGCAGGTCACTATCACATATTTTTCAGAACTTCTCTAAGATCGCAACACCCCTCACTAACGTTATGAGGAACACCACTAAGTTTGAGTACACTGACTGTAAGGAAGCATTTCAAGAGCTTAAGAAGAGAATAACTAGTGCACTTATATTGGCATTACCTACCAATGATGAAAATCTTGTGGTGTATAGTGATGCGTGTAAAAATACATTAGGTTATGTGCTGATGCAAGACAGCCATGTCATAGCCTATGCCCCCCAAAAACCAAAGGCCCATGAGTGAAACTATTCAACTCACAAGTTGGAACTAGTAATATTGTTTGTACTGAAAATTTGAAGGCATTATTTGTATGGGGTGCACTGTGGGATCTTTACCAACCACTAACGTCTAAAGTTCCTGGTTTCACAAAGGGATTTGAACTTAAGGCAGACAAGACGGTTAGAATTCCTTAAACATTATAACCAAAACTTTTAGTACCACCCAAGGAAGGCCGATGTGGTAATCAATGCATTAAATCATAGACTATACCCTGCCCCTAACTACTTATTGGCATTACCCAGAGTTTATGTGAAGACTGTAAGAAGCTCGCGATTAATGTGGTGACAGGGAGGAACAAACCCATGCTTCATATACTGGAGGTATAGCCTACCCT
>NCQV01077444.1:8727-20706 GCA_002740545.1 Lophocereus schottii | reverse complement strand
AAAATAAAAATTTGGATTATACCTTAAAAATCATGCAAAATAGGTAAGAAGAGGAAGGATGGAGGTCGAGCAGAGGTGGCCAGCAATTGGTCGACGAGTTGCAGGTGCTAGGTGATGGGGGACCTCAGGCTAGTGTAGGGACTGGGTAGGTTAAGGAAGGGAGGAGAGAGAATGTAATGGTTGGGAATATTTAGTTTGAGCTTTTGCCTCAATTCACATGAGAGCTGATTTTATTTTTACTATGTAGTTTTTCAACAGTTAAGGATGAAATTACAAAAGGGATTCAAGATGGGCTACCATAGTATATTTTATAGATGACATTGTTCTTCTTGATGAGATGAAAGAGAGAGTTAATGATAAGTTGGAGCGATGGAGAAATATATTGGAGTCTAGACATTTTAGAGTAAGTAAATTAAAAACTGAATACCTACATTGTTGTTTTCATAGAAAGGAAGATGAGGGGAGAAAGTCACCATTGATGGGATGACAGCATTGAAGGTTGAGAAGTGCAAATATCTAGGTTCTATCATTCAACAGAAAGGGGATATTAATGAAACACTAACCAGCATATAAAAGTGGGTTGGCAAAAATGTAAGTATACTTCAGGTATGCTGTGTGATAAAAGGATGCCTATATGATTAAAAGGTAAAGTTTATTGTATGGCAGTTAGACCCGCTATGTTGTATGGATCAGAGCATTAGCCTATCAAAATGATATAAGTTCAAATGTTGATGGTAGTAAAGATGACGATGATTAGATGGATGTGCGGTTATTCGAGGATGGAAAGAATTAGGAATAAAGTAATCAAAGACATAGTTAAAGTTGCTCCCATCAAAGATTATATGAGAGAAATATGACTTAGATGGTTTAATCATATGAAGAGAAGGAGTTTGGATACTCCAGTGAGGAGATATGATCTGATTAATATCCCCGAAGGTAAAAGAGATAGGGGACGGCCAAAGAAGAGTTTGGATGAGGTGATTAGAGATGACTTAAAAGTTATGAGGTTGACAGAGGATATGGCTTAGGATAGGAGACTATGGCGAGATAAGATTAAGGTCTTAAATCATAGAGAGATGGTCTTGTAGTTTTCATTTGTTGCAGTAGGGTAGGTTTGGTTGTGGTTTTCTCTATATATCGTATTTGTATACAAGTAGTACATATATCTAGAGAGATATATTTGTTTGCCTACCTTTGTTTGTTAAGGTATAGTACCTTCTTCTCCTATGTTGTACTTATGTTTACATAATTAATGTCAGCTGCTTTATCAGTACTTCTTAGTTCATCTCCTGCTGCTTACCCTTAGTTTTTTTTATAAAATGTTTTACAAAATCCTTTTTCTATAAAATGTTTTCATAAAATCTTTCTTCTATAAAATATTTTCACAAAATCCTGTATTGTCAGTCTCTTAGAATCGGTCTCTCTATAGGTAGGGATGCTAAGAGAGGTAAGGTTGCCAACGTTTGGATCTCCAAAGACTATAAAAGCAGGACCCACACACGGAGGTGGTATTGTATTTATTTGTTTCCCTTTTTTGCAGATTTGTGTTGCTGATTCTTTTCCTTTCTTTTTTTTTAGCTCAAATTCTTTTCTTATAATTAACGAATTAATTAATTAGTTGAGTGATCTATAGCCTAATTATTTATTCAATTTTTTTAATCATTCCAACCCAAATAATAGGACATAAAAATGTTTTTTATAAACTAAATATAATGATTTATTGGCATGTTCCCTCTTGGATTCTCACTATTACATTATTATTTACGTTAACAATGAGTAACAAACTCAACACATTACACTACTTAAACATGAGGTCGTTATTGTCCTGTAAAACATTTGAGTTTTAAATATTGAATTAAAGTGCACGCGTTCAGTTTTTACTAAATTTGATTAAGTGAAAGTAATTAATACAAATTATACTCTAGCTACTATAGATTATTTGAGAAAAATATCATGACATTTAGATGAAAAAATGTGCTGGGTTCATTGAAGATAATATTTCTCAAAATGTGATTATATCATGGCATCATTATCTTGATTTATGTTTTGGAAGAATGTATGAGATTAGGAATTTTATTACATGATTTTGACATTATATATTGTGATATATAATTAGAGATATAATCGTGGATACTATTTAGATTAGTTGATTTGATTGGATTTAATTTAATTGGCTATTTTGGGCAAGGATATTGTTGTTTGGTATTGTTACATGAGAAAATATTGTTGGCAATAGTGACGAAAAGTTCCCATCGATTTCAAACTCGTAGCATCAGGTAGGCAAAAAGGAAAGGTGGTTACGAAGAATGATTGGAATCAAGGTAGTGGTAGGTGTGCCATGAGTGAATTAGAATGTTGAAGAGTAGATAACAAAATGCTAATGTCTAAGAAGTGAAAGGTTTAGCTTGACATCTATTGAGGAACAACAAATGCAACAAGGGACTTCAAAGATAAAAGAAATGAAAATCAAGGATACCTGAACGTTAGTACCAGGGAGTGATGGAATGCAAATTTTAAGGGCAATAGGTGGCCAACTAGTGTACATCATGCGACCTACACACATGAATAAAGTTCGAGAAGATGATATTATAGGGTAACATCATTGTTTATAAGAAACAAAAATGATTATACCATTGATTTTGGAATGGATGGTATGATGAAGGTAATTGAATATTTTCCCCCATCAATAGAGATCAGATTGTATCTTTTATTCAGAATAAGTTGTACAAATATACAAGTGTGAAGAAGAGCCAAGCAAAGCTACATGCATAAGAACACTTTTGATGAATAGGAAGAAAGATTATGATAATCAAAAGTATAAGGGTTCTAATAATTCTTTTAGATTAGAAGGAGTGTATTTAATTTAAAAAGACTGCATTTAATTGAAAAGTGATAAATCAATCGAATGTAACAAGACTCATTGCAAAAGTTTGTCATGTGACAAAGCAAGTATAGGTGTTTTTCAGGATTTATAAGGTTTTGAAACTATAAACTAGGAAATAAAGTAGGGAGGAGGCAAATTTTAAGGACGAGGCTTTTATATTTCATAGAGAAATACATTTGTAATCCATGAGGTTAATAAATACCAGGTATGTTAAATGAGAGAGCATCAATATATATAACAGACAAGCTTTATTTTGCAACTATAGATGTAAATCCAAACCCTTCAAGTACACCATTTAGATCAATAAATTAGGTAGCAGTGGAGAAATAATATTAATGATTAAACTAGAGATTACTAAGTTAAGGTATGTAGAAGATTGATATTAAAGGTAATATTTCTAATAGGAATCATTATTAGAAGAAATAGACAGCAGAATATGAATTGAGAAGTAAAGGAAGGGAAGATGGAACCAAAATCAATCCAAGCATGAACTGTTTAGTAATGGATGGTGATAAAGATGAAATATTTAGAAAAATTAGTTGCACAAAAGAAAACGTAGTTAACATTGATTTAAGAGCCAAACAAATGGCAAAAACTGGAGGTGTAAATTGCTAATGAAATGGCTAAAAGATAGATTAGAGACCACCGTCTCCAAGAATTAGTATGTGAAAGTGATGATAAGAGTAAATCCATAAAGTTATTCCTTTATAGAAGGGTTGTTTTCCTCCTATAAGGATTCCCATTTGAAAGACGGGATGTTCAAATGGTTGTAGGCTAATACGAATAGAAGTGGATATAAATAAACACTTGGTTTAATATCTTGTGTAAATTGAAGGCGTAACTAGCTAAAAATTGACAGAACGAAGACTTTTCACAAGGTATCTTTAACTAGTTAGGAAGGTTTCTGTATATAGGCCTGTGTGATGGCAAGGACAAAGAATGATGGTTCCTAATTTATTCACAAGGATCAAAGAGCAAAATGAAAGTGACAAGCGTAATGAGATGAAGAGCTTGTAGGAGTACCAATAGGGATGTCACAAATGACAAAGGAACAAAGTTGTCTTATACTCAAAGCTTTGCCTTAAGACTGCAGTCACGCTTACAAAAGGATATAATTAGTAACTTGGATAGGGCTAAGAAAGGGAGTTAATGAGGGTATACTTTACCCATCAGCTTATTAAATTTGAATTCACTTATATGAGAAGGGGAAATCCTTTTAATGTAATATATTGAGAATAGTCATAAAAAAGATATAACAAGAATCAAAGTTGGTTACAAGCAAGAGACGATGGGATGCTACATCTCAACTTGAGAAGTAAGCTAAGAAAAGATATTCAGTAAAGGCACACATCTCAACTTGATGGTTATAATTCCACTTAAAGATTAGCATCATGAGGTAACCCAATGGAGGAAAGATATGTAATAAAGAATCACTAAGGTCATGAAATAATTTTTGCAAAGCAATAGCAAAACTTACTATGAGTCAAATAAGAGTTATAGGTTATGTTGTGTTATATCACAATGTAGGTGTGGCTAGCTCTTCGATGAGGTTAAAGAAATCAAGGGTTCTAATGAAGGATACACAATTATGTAATGGTATCTTACAAGGAAGGTTTAAGTTACTTCATCGAACACTACCATAGGCTCTTTTAAATCAATACAAAAACACATGTGGACACTTTCCATATCTTACTTGCCCATAACCCTCTATTGTAATATCTTGGGTGTGTCTTGGCAATACTCTCTCAATTATGCCGTCTTAATTTCACAAAGTCACTAGTAATATTCCTATAGAACTCATGCAGAATACACTTGAGTCATCCTGCATGAGTTATGATGCATCGATATCAAGTGTCTTGAGTTCAACCTGCAAACTTGTCGTACTTTACTTCTCCATACATGATTTATCACTCCAATTTTTCTCCATTAACCTGGTCCACTTAGTAGCTGGAACATACATTATGATCTAGAGTTTCTAATATGAAAAGGAAAAGAATAATATATGCGTGTATAACAACGCCCCGTCCTCTCATATTACTCAACTTCCTTGATCTATTTGCATTACCCTTCACTGGGACATAGCTCGATTGAAGAGGTGAACCTCACTAAAAACACCATGTCCTTTACTTTTTGCATTACTCTATTATTACTTAACTTCCTCGATCTATTTGCTTAGTGTCCTTGACTTTATCGTTCAATGTCCCCAATTTGCTATTATCTATTATGTTCTACGACTAAAGTTTTATTTGAGAATATTTATGATTACCTTGTTCAACCTTCTTAAGGCAGATATGTATAAGAGCTAGTCTTATCTCTTGTTAATTAACTGTCAAGTGAGCAAAGATCAATGCCTTCCTCAGGAATGGCTGTGATCAGTTAAGGCAGATATGTATCACAACATCCTTTATCTAACTTTGCTCATTTGATGGAACTAGTGTAGGTTTGGCTGATGGATCAAGATTATAAGCTATGGAGGGTCAAATGCTCTTATCAGAATTATACACACAATTGGCGCTGAATAGTTGAAGAAGCTCATTAAGTAGTACACCCCCAGAAAAGCATTAGAGAGTGCATACATTTTATAAGATTTTAGTTCTTTATATTGTGCTTTAGATGCTAATGTGTTAAATAGAATTTTTACTTGTGAAATAACAACAGAAATGTGGAACACTCTAACTACCATATATCAAGGCAGAAGTCAACTCAAAGAATTAAAGATTAGAATGTGTGGACGCCAGTATGAGCTTCTGAAGATGCTTCAAAATGAAAGTGTTAAGGAGATGTACGTAAGACTCATGAACGTCCATGATAACCTCAGGTTTCTTGGCCAAGTCTACTAAATGAAGAGATGGCGATTATGTTATTAAGAAGTCCCCAAAGGAACCAATAAGGAGCCAAGTTCACAACCATTACAGAAGCCTAAAACTTGAACACCTTGAAGTTAGAGGATCTAGTTGGAGAATTCCTTATTTATAGGATCCACCTCCAGGAAAAGAAGGAAGCCTATAATAGAATAGTTACCTTGAAAAGTACAACAAATGAAGTTGAAAGTCAAGGTGACTTGAAGGTTTGAATCCTTAGAGTTTGAGTTAGTCATGTTAGCTAGAAGCTTCCATAATACTCAAGATCAAGAACTTTGACTTTCAGAAGCTTTAAACAACATTCTCATAAGGCAACAAAAGTATAAATTCCTCCCCTCGAAACCTCAAAACTAATGACTTGCTTTGGTTTTGGCCAAGCAGGACATATGATAAAAGATTGCAATCTTTAGAAAAAGCAAAAAAGAAGAAGTTTAAGGGAAAGGGCAAAAAGGCCATAATAGCAGCATGGAGTGATAGTGACTTCAGTTGAAGTAAAGATAAACAGGATGAGGTTTCTGACCTATGCTTCATGGCAACTTGAAAGGAATCAAACAATAAACTTGAATTCTTCGGGTGATGAAAATAGTACTCGAGCAAGTTGAAGGAACTTCCACAATCACGAAGAATCTTTCTTTTCTAAAATATTTGGAGATGATTTAATTAAGATCATTATAAAAGGTGTGAATTTTAAAGAAGAGCATCTTTCTAAGGCCAAGTGCCTTAATGATCAGATTCCACTTTTGAAATTTGAAAAGGAAAGTTTACAAGATGAGTGTGCTCATTATTATTCAGAATGTAAGTCTTAAAAGATGATAACAAACATTTTTTAAACTCTATAGTGAATTCTGTGAGAACTGGGTTGATTCTACAAAAGCCACTGAAACTCTCAAGGATGAATTGCAGAAATCCAATGCTAAAAATAAGCATATCTTTGAACTCAGCTCTAAGCTATTGACAAGCTTCATGAGGCCGAAAATGAAATTAGAAGGCTTGAAACTAAGTGAGAGGATTCTTATAAGTGCTTTCATAACTTGTTAAGAGATAAGAAAAATTAGGAGGTCTTGGATATGATCCTAGCAACATGAAGAAATATATCAAAGCTTCTTTGCTAAAGAAAAACCTCCTTAGAAGGTTAAAGTAATTCAAAGGACACTGAAAATGTTTTCTAGAAACACTCTAATCCTATAGGGATGAGAAATGATACCAAAGTAAATGTAACCAGAGATAGTGGTAGAGAAACTTTATGCCTCCTAAGGATCACATTGGATGCAGTCCTATAACTATTCGAGTATGGGTACCAAAAGGTATAAGGACTTAAGCATGATGACAGATCCTGCATGTAGATTTCTAGTCAAGGGAAGTAGAAAAGTTTTCTGTTGTTCTTGTAGATATGCTTCAAGTTAAACATTGATATATCGTATCTTGATAGTAGATGCTTAAAGGGAAATGAATGGCAATTCTATAATGTCTTAAGAACTTAAAAAAATCAAAGCAAGGTAACCTTACATTTGGAGACAGAAAGTATAAAATTAGAAAAGTACATAAAATCCTTTTAACTCAATTGAGAATGCTTACTTGGAACATAGTCTCAACTCAATTTGCTTAGCGTTTCTTAATTATGTGACAAAGGGAACAAGATTACCTTCAATTCAACTCAATGTGATGTATCGAGCCTTGAAACTATAAATGTTACCTTGTTTAGATCTAGAATGGGAAATGTTTATATAGTTAACCTTCATCATGATAACTCTAAGAATCTTCCATTTTTTAAAGTTATTAGTAGTGATCCATACTTTTTGCATAGAAGGTTAGGTTATACTAGTACATATATTATTGATAAATTATCCAAGCATGATCTAATAAAGGGTCTTTCCAGTCATAACTTTACCAAAAATAAAGTTTGTAGTGCATTTGTAAAAGGTGATAAGTTAGAGATTCATTTAAATCATGAAAAGTGTTTTAATTACAAGCCTCTTGAATTATTATATATGGATTTATGCGGTCTTATAAGATTGGGAGGTCTAGGTGGCAATAAACATGTGTATTCCATTGTTGAGGGTTATTTTGAATTTAAACAGTTTTCTTCCGAAAAGGCACAATATATAATCTTAAAGTTTTGGCCAAGCATTGCAGAAAGGCACAAAACACTCAAGGACTATTGGTTCAAGCTGTGAGAAGATCATAGAACTGAGTTCAAAGTGAAATTTATTGAATTTTGTGATCAAATGAGAATATCTCATAAGTTCACAACACCAAGGACTCCGATCCCTAACAAAAAATATGGTAGTTGAAAGCAAAAACATAACCATGGAAGATAAGGCCAGAACAGTGATATATGGAAATGATTGTTTAAAATACCATTGGGATATATCTATGAACACTGCTAACAATGTTCTCAAAAAATGCTTTATCATACCAATTCTGAAGAAAAATTCCACATGATCTCCTCAGAGTAAATGAGACAAAGACATTCTACGTCAAAGCAATTGACAACAAGTGCTTCATTCACATCAGTGGAAAAGAAAATCTTAGAAAGTTCAAGGCTAGAAGTAATGAAGGCATCCTTGTTGGATATTCTCAACAAAGAAAAGTAGATAGAGTATACACTTAGGGAACTAAAGTGATTAAAGAAAGTATCCATGTGGTGTTGGATGAAAACAACGATGGAGTCATCAGGTTAACTTTGTTTGAAGTTCTCAAACTTAGTAGACATCAAGATCATGAAGCAGAAATAGCTGAATCCAGCAAAGCTACTACTAAGAGGATTTGTTAAGGTATCATGAATCAATTAGATAATACTATCAAGGCCCCTGAAGTTGAAAACACTAAGAACAATAAAACAAGGCCAGCTATACAAGAGGCGAGGTAGTTAGCATGCATTGATCAAAAATTTCAAAGTACCTAGGAGAAGCTATAAATTTCTTGTACATCATCTTATGGACAACATCATATCATATGATCATATTTCAAGGAAATTTACATGCTTTTAGTGCATTTGTGTCTCTTATATAATGCCAGAGCTCTTAAGAAGCTCTTAAGGGCCCTACTTGGACCTTAGCTATGCAAGAAGAAATCAATTTGTTTGAAAGAAACCACGTTTGTTTCTTAACAACTTAAGAACTATCCAGCAATTGTAACTAAATAGGTATTCAGGACTAAGCTAGATAAGTTTGAAAGAAATCAACTTGTTTGAAAGAAGGAAATGGCTATGAAAAGACCTTTGCCCCCTATAGCTAAATTAGAGACCATCAGAATGCTACTTGCATTTTTATTTTCATAGATTAAGTATATGAAATGGATATGAAATGCACATTTCTAAATGGATTTTTGAAGGAAGTTTATGTTGAACAACCCTCTGGTTTTGAAAACCCTGATTGTCTAAATTATGTTTTTAAATCACGTAAAGACATATGTGGATTCAACAAACTCCTAGAGCATGGTATGGGAGCTTTAGCAAGTTCTTACTTGAAATACATTTTTTAAAAGCACAAATTAATTTGACCTTGTTTATCAAAACAACCAGGAAATATTTCTTACTTGTGCGAATATATGCTAATGATATATTACTTAATGCTATTAATGAATCCTTCCATAGAGACTTCTCTAAGTTTATAAGCAAGGAATTTGAGATGAGTATGATCGGAGAGTTAAACTTCTTTCTTGGACTACATATCAACCATTGTCAAGATGAAATCTTCATCAAGCATGTAAAGTATGCCAATAAACTCGTAAAGAAATATGGACTTCATTGTTTAATACATGGAAACAGTCAAATGACTCCCGACTGTAATCTTGACTTAGATTCAAGTAGTAAGCCAGTTCGTGAAAAGATATACAAAGGTATGATTAGGTCATTACTATGTCTGATTGTAAGTAGCGCTGACATTGTGTTTGTGTTTCCTTATGTGATGGCTCCAACATGCTCCTAAGGAATCACACCTTAAAACTATAAAAAGAATATTCAAGTATGTTGCTAGAACCAAGAAGCTTGGTCAGTGGTATCAAAAAGGTGGCTACCTTGAACTTGTATGAGGTTATTATGCTGATTACGTAGGTTACAGAGTTGATAGAAAATGTACGTCTCGTTTATGTCAATTTTTTTGTACAATCTCTTATGTCATGACATTCCAAGAACCGAAATTCTATGGTCTTGGCCATTTACGAGGCTGAGTACCGGTGCTTTTATCTATAGATTTGGAAACAACTTAGAGATCTTTGATTGAATTGCAAGAAGATTCCTATCAATTGAACAACCAAAGTGTTATCAACATCACTGATAATCCTTTTCATCACTCAAGAACCTAGCATGTTCAAGTAAGGCCTTTTTTTGGTCAAAGATTGTCGGGGAAAAGGTGATATCTTTCTAGATTTTGTGTGTTCTAATATGTAATTAGCAAATATCTAGAGGGGAGTAATTGCTCTCAATACTTTATGCTCCACTCTAACATCTATCTTGGTTAAGAAAGTTAGAGTCAAGCAAGAGACAGTCCATTATTGTAGGAATGATGAGAAGAAATGTGTTGATGTAAGCAAGGATTATGAAAACTAATGCAATGCCACTGGTTTTAAGAAGGCCAATACTGAATGTTGTGGAGAAGAATGATATACAATTGAAGACGAATTTTATTAGGCCCCCATAGGCCTTTTATGGGAAGAAGGAATTGGGGATTAACCTTTCAGTTTCGAGGTTACTCAACTTTCATGATAGGGTGATCGAATGAACCAAAAGGTCCTTGTTCATTTGGAAGAACCTTTGAAACTGGTTGCCATATTTGGTGCCTTTAGTGTATCTTAATTTCCATACCATTTTGACACAAATGTATATTGTACCTTTTGTGATCTTTGGAGTCCATCAACTAATAGTCTTCATCATGGGGTAGGTAATGCTGGCATTTGACTTTCTAACTAACAGCGGATATGAGAAATTCTTAACCTTAAATAAGGAGTTAACTAATTGCAATAAATATCATAGTAGTTGGACCATTTTTGTAGAGAATACTTGGTTTACTTCACATATATGTAGTAAATAAATTTTAGGAAAGGGAAAGGTAAGGCAAAGAAAAGGAGCCTATTCACATTTCTTGCAAAGAGTGAATGACAACCTTGAATATCACAGCTGAGGGTGGAACTCACTGCTTTCTTAGCCTTCAGGCTACCTTGCTTTGTCTTACCGCATGGTAAGGAAGTTATAAGACTAGAAACATTTGTAATGACTACATTAATGGCTGCTAGGAAACAAATTTATTTGGCTCTAATAGTGCTTAGTTATATCTATCGTGGCTTGGGGGAGGTAACAAGTCATGTGGATCATCCTTGTAAAGCTAATAAAATTTTTCTGAGCCATTATGTAATAGGTTGGTAAGCAGAGTTATTTCTTTATCTATGTCATTGCTGCCTAGATACTGATTGTCTTGGTAACTTTCCTAGAATTGTTTGTTATGTTGGGCTGCTTGGAATTGTTTGTTATGTTGGGCTGCTTGGTAGCAAACTTTCCCTACCTGAGCCTAGACATATCTTCTGGGATGGGAGATATCTTTCTCTCGTAGTTAGTACACATCATGAGGGTTCTCGTAATGATCAAGATGTGACTGACATAGGGCTACTGAATGAGCATTTTAAATTTCTGCTGTGTATTTGATTCTTTGGATTTCCTGTACGTATTGGAGCCGAATTAATTTTGGAACCCTATTACCCAATTGATTTGCTTGCCAATTTGGATTTGATCAATGCATTCCATCTCAGCTCTAGAGCCCTGTGGGAGCTCTCTGACAAAAAAGAAGTTTGATGGATCTTACACAGGCCTATGCTGATGTTCTTAGACGGCTTACAGGGGTAAGGTTCTATGTTTCTCCTTCCTATTATGAAGGAATTTGTTCATTATTGGTCATCTACACCCTCTTTATGAGCATGTTCTTGGAGCTATTGTGATTTTAGGGTTATTAGCAACATTTGTGCCAAGGAGAAATCTTCAGTTTCTTCCTCCGAAAAAGTAAAACCAACATTTCTAAAGGAAACAAAATACCACTGAAGATGAAGAATAGAAGAACTCCTAGTGATTAATCACCTGCTATAGCAAATTCTCTTGATCATTTACCTTTCAAGGTGAATTCAAGAGGGCTCATTATGACCACCTAATCATTTGTGTGATTATGAGGTGAGAAGTGGCATATGATTTGAAGTTTTGCTCATTGTAGGCTTAGACATTTTTACTGAACATAAATCTTTGAATCAACA
>NCQV01077439.1:14438-26307 GCA_002740545.1 Lophocereus schottii | reverse complement strand
TTAGTGAACGCTCAACACCACTAGTCTAAATGCTCAACACTGCGAGTTTCAATGCTCAACACCACTAATCAAAGTGCTCAACACTAGTACGGACTTGTGGACCCAGGAGTATTGTATAAATTGTACCCACGCTCTAGCCTGTTGTAGCTACATTTAGACAGTCCGAAACAGAAGCCAAG
The DNA here is from genome assembly GCA_002740545.1 of Lophocereus schottii. Classification (NCBI taxonomy): domain Eukaryota; kingdom Viridiplantae; phylum Streptophyta; class Magnoliopsida; order Caryophyllales; family Cactaceae; genus Lophocereus; species Lophocereus schottii. Next base: position 26,128 of record NCQV01077439.1, on the reverse strand, counting down.
GGGGATATAAATAGTTATTAGAAAAGGAGAAAAATAGAAGCAATGTAATTGATTCATTCCATCTTTAGGCTTAAATGACCGAATAAAAAAGAAAAAAAAAAATCTATATTGGCAGCGCATGCTATTGGGATACTGATGATGTCAATTGGTATATGTTGTTATAGTTTATAAAGTAATTTTCGATCTATAAATCGAGTGACTTTATGTAATAAATTTTTTACGAAAATCAACCCCTTATTTTGGTGTAGTCTTTCATAAAAATAAAAACTCTTATAATATGAATCATGTCACATTTGTCGGTCTACAAAGCCGAATGCGAATTATCAATTCTCAACTCCCAAGTGACTAACAACATGTGAGCCTGAATGTTTTGAGTTCGAACCCAGTCAAGCACATTTTTCATGTCATTCTAGAAACTTGACCATGTGTAGTCTCTGCGTACGTGCCTCAGATTCTGCTCATTTTCTCCCTCCTGGGTCTTCTCGGTGGGGAGAATTAAACCCAAAAGGGCAAAAGGAGGTACAAGGAGAGAGATAGAGAAGCAAATGGCCGGCCCCGGCGGTGAGAAACCGGAGTATGTGTACAGGATAAGCACGGCTAGTGAATGGGAAGAATGGCAGAGTAAAGGATCAACTTTTGGGGGTGATCTTGACAAATCTACTGCTTGTTTTCACCTCAGCAATCTCGATCAGGTTAGTCCCCTCTCTCTTTGTCTTTGATTATCTTCTGGGTATCTTCAATTTGTGAGATTCTAGCATTTGTTGAAATGGGATTAGGTATGTTGCGAATTTTGGAGCCTGATTTGTGGGAAGAAATTTCTGCCTAGATTAGTGAATTGCTCAATCTTATGATTTGGGGAAGAAAGAATTGACCCTGGTTAAAATTGGAAGTCTGTAATTTGCTTTCTTACCCAGGATCGTTGTTGCATTGTGAAGTGAGTGAATTGATCAAGGAATGCACGTTTTAGTTGATCAGGTTCCTCCCCTCCCTCTTTCTCTGTTCATATGTTTTCTGGGTATCTTCAATTTGAAGAATTTTTAGCATTGTTGGATTTGAATTGGGTATATTGTCAATTTTGGTGCCTAATTTTGGTGAAGAAATGTCTGCCAGATTAGTAAATTGCTCAATCTCATGATTCGGGGAAGAAAGAATTGGGCTTTGGTCAAAATTAGCAGCCTCTGATTTGTTGTCTTCCCTGGATGATTATTCCGTAGTGGAATCAGCCACTGACAAAGTCAGGTTAGGTTGCCTACAATTCACCCCTTGGGGTGCGGCCCTTCCCCGGACCCTGCATGAACGCGGGATGCTTGTGCACCGGGCTGCCCTGGATGATTATTCCGTTGTGAAATGGGTGAATTGGTCAAGAAATGGACTTTGATCAGGGGGTTCATCACCTATTTGTTGAATTATGCTAGGTTATTTTTTTTTAAAAAAAAAAAGAGAAGAAAACAAGAAGCTCAAATATTGAAGTTTAACAAGGCTATTATCAGTTGAAATTAGGATTAATGTCTTGTTTTCTTTTCAGTTGGTATGTTGAGCACAGAATAAGTTGCAATGTCAAAATCCACATATGAAGCTTCTGCTCCTTCGAGCTTCTTTTTTGCATGTCTGACAAGAGGTGGAACAAGTAGTTGTACAGCCTCTCCAAACTGTCCTTAGCTTCTAATGTATGGAGTATTCGGCAATCAATGATTTTTAATACGAGGTCTTACGAAACGAACTTTTTTAGGAATTTAGAAGTAAGGCTCCTCAATCATACCCTCATGCCCCAAAGGCGCAAGACTCCAAGGGAATGGATTTGTATTTGGATTTTGCCTTTTGTTTTAATTGCTTACCTTTCTTTTAGGTCTTGCTGATCATCTGCTGGGTTGAAAGAAACCTTTTTTCGTTTTTTTTTTTGGTGGGTGGCCCGGTGGGGGGTGTGGAGATGTTGATACAAGTTTAGGATGAGTGACTGGTTTCAGCGTTCCTATTGCAAAGTTAAAATCTTGATCTATTTTCCCCGGACTTTTCTACCGGAAAGTATTGAGCTCTTTGAGCCTGTCTTCTATCAGGTGAAACCGACACTGCAAAGATTTTTCACCGACACTGACCAGGAGTTATACTTGCTTCAAATTGACTCCAAGAAGGTATGTGAATTGCTATAGAGTTATCCCCAACACTTAATGTTTTATATCAACATGCCTTGTATTATTCTCCTTTGGTTTTCCATTATTAAATTAGCTGGTTCTTCGAGCTGTGTCTTTCATTTTCCTCTGTCAATGCTCCTCTCAACTTTTTGTAATGAGGATGTGTATTTTTTTTTTGTTTTTCTTTTTGCCCTCGTGCTTTCTACATATCGAGTCTTTGCTAGGTTTCAACTTCAAATGTTCTACCTCATAACCCCTGCAGGTCTGATTTCATTTTTGGAGGCAGGGCTGCTGAAATGCAAGTAGGCATTTCTAGTTACTGTTCTGGAAAATGAAGGATTTTTTTTATTAGTTTGAAGAAATAACTTAATGTTGCATCATAGTGGATTGGAAGGATCCGTTTTATCAGTAAACATTAACTATCAAGAATTAGCAAAACCCTATTAAAGTGTTGTTTTATATGGGATTATGGGGGTTATGGGTTTGGATCAAGAATTAGTGATGATCTTTTTATGTATGTACTGATAAACTCCGTTAAAACCACCGCACCGGAAAGCAATATTGGCTGTGCATATTATGTGCTACTAATCTGATGGTCTAACTCCGATTGCTAATTACTTGATGGTTATAAAATCCCATCTTTGTAGCTCGGGGGTGGATTGATTTATGAACTTGTGGAGGGAACGCATTGGTTCCCACATTTCTATGGGCCATCACGTTGCTTCGCTCCACTGCCTTTGGAAGCTGTCACTAAAGCAGAAAAGATCACCCGGGCGAACGGAGCCTTCAGTTGCAGTTTGCTTAATTAAGGAGGCTGTTTGGACAATACCTGCAAGAATTCTCATCAGGGTTTTCTTCTTCTTATTGGATCAACCCCACTTTTTAAAAATTTTATACATGGAGAGAGATATCTAGGCTGATTTTTCAGCTTCTGTCACCAGTTAAAAGTGCTATTGTTTCTGTACTTGATCAATTTTTTGTAATTTGTGTTTGGCAACAAAACAAATTACACCTCTGTGAATTGTATAGCCAGGTTGGGATGATACTGGACTGAAGATTTGAATGTTGTGCGTTCATTGCAAGCTCATTGCACTTTTTCAGCTAGGCCATCCAGCTGGTGTACTGTGAAGGATCATATTTGGATAGTGCTGACAATTTTTGTTCGACCTGATTATTTGAATTTGTCCCACCTAGAAAAAGGGATATGGTCATAAATTTTTCCGCCCGAATTTTAAATTAGGGCACAACATTTTTCCTTTTTCATTTTCCGAACCTGAATTTGGGTTTGTGCGATTTGGCCGACATGGGAATATTGATTTTTAGACTTAATATTTCATCTGAATTGTATACTTCCCCTGATTTATGTGGTCTAAATTTGGCCTGAATCCGAATTTTTGCTATTGCTAGGTATCGACATGAAAGACAGAACCTACTTGTTGTAGGATATCAATGAAGGCAATTCTTAGTTCTAAGGTGGATTATCATTTTAAGGCAGGTGGAGCGTACCATCATGGGTTCAAAACGTGGCCGAACTGCAACAAAACGGCATTATTAGAAAGGTTTTGGAGTTTGACGAACCGCGTTTTTAGGCCGTGATAGCCGTGATAATGGAATGCGATTGTCGTAGTAGAGCGATTTTATTGTATCGTTACCGAAACCAAAATCGCGACCGAAATCGCATTTTGAATCCTTGCGTACTATTATAGTTATTAATAGATGTTTTTCGTTTAATATCACAATAATTTTCAAAATTACTGAAAAACCAACTCCTCCATCACCACGGCACCCACGCCCTCCATGTTGATCATTTGGAGCAAATTAGAAGGGTGGAATGGTTGGATGTCTAGTCATCCTAGCCATCTGTTTTTCTACTTCTTACTTTAGTAGTACTTTTATCGTTTATCGGTGATTGTCTATCCGGTGTGAAATACACCCTTTGGGGTGCGGCCCTTCCCCGGACCCTGCGTGAACGCGGGATGCTTGTGCACCGGGCTGCCCCCTTTTTTTTTTTTTTCTATCCGGTGTGAGAGTTTTATTTTATGTTTAATTTCAATGTATTATTGTGCTCAATTTTCAAGGGATGGATGAATTTTCTATTACAAACTACAAAGCAGCAACTCAATGAGAGTTGACACTTCAAATACAAAGTCTCATTTTGAGAGAATATCTAGTTCGAGAGAACTAAACTAGATGAACAGATCTCTTATCAGCTAAAAATTGAAATAGATCAATGGATCTCTTCCCCAAGTTGTATGAAGAAACATCAGTTGTAGTGAAAAGAAAAGTAATCAATGTAAGTAAAGTTAGTTATTTTTTTTGTGTGCAGGTTGTATTTTAACATGAAATATTATGCTTGTTTATGTCGATTGTACATTGCAACTGTGGAACCTAGTTAATCATCTCTTCCCCGTTCTGCAAAAAAAGGTTTCAAAATGACAAGATTTCCTTTAGGAGAGTTTTAATTTTTTCCCGATGATCATGATACACTCTCATAATTTTTTTAAAGACAATTTTCTTATTAAATTAAATAAAATTTCAAATAAACAATTGGGCCACAGAGTTGGGCCAGTGATCCATTAAACAATTTTCTGCTTGCAGCTCCTCAACAGACAGATTCTGTAGTGAAATGACCAAACTAGCCCTGGAGAGGTTAGCTAATCTCGCAGCCGCCCTTCTCTGGCCGACCTCCATTGCCGCTTGGCCCGCTTCTCTGTGTATTTGCAGTCTCTCTCTCTCTCTCTCTCTCTCTCTCTCTCTCTCTGTCTCTCTCTCTCTCGCACCTCGAAGAAAAGAAGCAATGGCGAATCGTTCGATAAAGCATATATTACGTCATATAGGTATGTTCCTTCTTCTTCTTCCTATGTTATCACATTTTCTTTCAATTATAGTGAAATTTGTTCGCTACTTAATTTTGAGCAGAAGAAGTATTAGATTACGGATTTCATAGTATCCCTGGAAAACAAAAGGGGGGCGAAGAATGCAATAGCTTGTGATTGAGTGATTTAATGTGGTCTAGTTTCTATGCTATGAATATGTATGAGCTATATACTGAGTTGAAATTGTTGAATTTAAGTTTATTTGGATTCTTTCTTTTCTTAAGCAAGACCGAGTAGTTTGGAATTTGTAGAGTTCTGTTGATCCCTGGAAAGCTTATTCTGTTCTAAATTTCTGGAGGCTGAAAAGGTAGCTTTTTTTTTTTAGCAGCAACTTTATTGTTTTAGTCACTTTGAATAGAATTTATTCATTCCACCACCAACATCAGTTAAGAGCTTTTTGAATGTTACCAATTTGGAGGACTTGGAGAACTTGGTCTCCATTTGAGAATTTTTCGAATGTTACAAGTTTCATTGTATGGGTGTGAATGGGCTGTGCCAATGCACTTACAAATCCTTCAACAACAATTGGTCCTTCTAATGTGGGTCTTGCTATCGTGGGGTCTGGGAGACTGGATGTAGGCAGCCTTACAAATCCTATGAATCTTTTAACCATTTCAATGGGCGTAGTTGTTTTCCCAGTAATATCTTATACAAGATTCTTTTAACAGTTTAGATTTTAGAATGGTCATAAGATACCTTAATTATATAATACTCTCGAGGTTATCCAAAAGGAACCTAAAATATTGTATAACATTTTGAGGGTTCGGTAGGAGCATATAGTCACTACTCGACATCTTGATAGACATTTATCAGGAATCTCCAAAATTGTGTATGGTATCCTTTACTTTTTGAATTCTTGAGAGGCTTTGGTTTCTTTACTTCCAAAAACTCTTAGGGCATTTGACATATTCGTCTTGCCTATTTCGATGGGCATAATGGCCACAGAACCATCTTTTGGACGTTGAAATGTGATTACAAGATGCAACGAAATGTCGTGCATTACACGGATTACAATACCCTATAAATTATCCTTAGTAGATATAGGAACATTTTGAGGGGTTAGGAGCAAATTGTTATCATTTAACAACTTCTTGAAAATTTTTGTCAAAACCATGAAAATTGTGTATGATAGCCTCTATGGTGAGGATTTAAATCCATGACCCGGTCTATCTCTGCTATTAAGGATATGCTAAATAGTTTCAATGAGCATAAAGTCTTCATTAGCACCATCTTGTAGATTTTGAAATGTAAACAACTCTAAACTTATTAAGGGGTGAGATGGACCACATCATCTCCAGTTAAAAACTCATACGACGTTCTCAAAATCTTGTAAACTTGTATAGTTCCATTCGTTTTGTAGCTCTCGAGAGCTTAGTTTTAAAATGTACACATCAGTTAGGTGTGAGGGTTAAGCCATATCGCCCCAATCGTCTGAGACAATGCAATTTCCTAAAAGTCATTGAGGCATCTGCCTTAGTATTCTTCGTGCCAATGCATAAAGTACACGCCTCCTATGGTTCATTGGCGTCTTTAGAAAGAAAGGGAGATATGGTAGTATACATCAAAACTCTGAATTCCGTTTGACTTGATACTTACCTAAGACAGGTGATGTAATATCAAGTAGATAGTCCCAAACAATTGAATGCAGTCTCTTCAAATGAAACCTCAAATTGAATATTCCAATTAATTGAAACCTTAGCTTCTGAGTTCCATGTAGGACAACCAATAGATGAGCTTTAGACCCGTCCAAGAAGACGGTTTCACAAGAATATTGCTTATTTATGTGTTTTTTAGTTCTTACTATGCTTATATGCTTATAAATAAGATTATGTAACAACTGTTTCCAACCAAAACGAGAATAGTAGAAGTATAAATATAAATTATTAATTATTAATCATTTTAGCAAAATTTGGGCTTCACATCTGTGATGTGTGCACCTTCGCCTTGTGCATCACGCCACAAATTTGGGCATCTGTTGGGCCATTATGCACTTTGTGTCCTTTAAAACTATGTTCACAATTTCTGACTATCTTTAGGTCCATAGTATTTTAGTCAATTCCACCTTTGAAATATGCCTTAAAATTTGAATACATTAGGATTGCTTGCCCCTTTTTCTTTGGTAGCTTTGACTTGTTCTGTGTGAATTTCATAAGTCTGAGTAACTATTTTTGATTGATCTGTTGTTTTCTGGTCTTCTAGATGTGTATCTTTTCCTTTTTGGCATGTTATCTGACCATCTGATCTTGAAATTGGATTTATTCTGTTAATGTTGTACGTGATTTTTTTGAATATGTCGACAGATAAGCACATCGTAAAGAAACGGGAATCATATGCAGGGCTTGCTTGTGGCATCCTTAACAGGATTCGGTCACAATCATCAAAGGCCGAGACAAAAGATGTGCATGAAACATCTCACAGGCCTGAGTTCGTCAACAAGGCAGAATTTGACCATGGAGTTAGTAAGTACAGTTCCGATGATGATGACGTGAATGACAATAAACGGAAGTTAGAACTTGCTTGGCTGACAAAGGCTCTGGAACCTGCTTTACAGTTCTACCGGTGGGCTTTGCCAAGAGGTCTGGTAATTTTAACAGTAAATGTACACCTTATGTGTTCTGTTCTTCCGTCGCAATTAGGGGCTTCTCATGGCAAACTAGTTGACATTCTGTTAGTGAATGCATGTGTCATAGTGGGTATATCTTATGCTTGCTAACTGCTATGCTTGTTGCGTTTTCTTTTCTTCTGCAAATGTGTTGACAGTTTAGTGATGAGCAACTTTGATTGCATTTTGTGTTCCTTTTGTATATTTTTGAAGATCAGTAGATTTCTTTGTTTGAGACCCTTTGTCTGCGTGGGCTCTGTCTAATTCATGACTCTCACAGTTGGTTTTGGGGGCTATTGTTTCAACTAACAGGCAGTGTATCTGAAAGTAAATCTTCAAATACTAGTCGTTCGCTAGCTGATATTGTCTCTAGTATCCAGAGAAGTAAGATTGGGATAGAGGATTGGAGCCTCAGTGATCTCACAATTGGTCTGTACCTTATATATCTCCGTCAAGCTTCTGCAAATCCACGTGAGGATATAAAAGGCGTCCAGGTCTCCTCAGAGCCTGTGGTAATTGCCATGAATTGACTTTGGCATTTAGATCATTCATATATGCCTATACGTTATTCCTCTATTTTGACAGTGCTTTTTATGTGATGTAGATTCAAGACCTGATATATCACCTAGAGTTGGCAAAAGGGTGCTATAGGGACACTGCTGCAGGCCTTGCCAAACAAAGCATGCTGCGAGAAAGCAACATCGTAAAATTTGTCAAGAATTCTAGCGTGATGAGACCTGGGTATTACATTGGAATTGATCCTCGAAAGAAGCTTGTGATCCTTGGTATTCGTGGAACTCATACTGTATATGACCTTGTCACTGATATTGTCTCAACGAGTGATGGAGATGTCACCTTTGAAGGCTATTCAACCCACTTTGGCACTGCTGAAGCTGCTCGGTGGTTTCTAGATCATGAAATGGGAACTGTAAAGAAGTGCTTGGATAAACATGAGGTGGTGCCCCCCCCCCCCAAGGGGTATACTCTTTATGATGTTCTTGTACACCCGCTCCCTACCGTTCCCTCATATCTTACTGGACTTTAATTCATCATTAGAGCCTGATTTGTTTACAGGGATTTAGGTTACGGCTGGTTGGGCATTCTCTTGGAGCTGCTACAGCATCTTTACTGGCAATAATGCTTAGGAAAAAGTCGGACAGGGAGCTGGGATTTGACCCCAATACTGTCACTGCTGTTGGATATGCTACTCCCCCGTGCGTGTCCCAAGAGCTTGCTGAAGGCTGCGTTGACTATGTTGCCACAGTTATGATGCAGGTATTCAAAGTTGCAAATTTAGTGGCCATGTTGTAGTTCATGGTGTCTTAGGAGACACTATTTTATTGTGTGCTTAGAATTCTGAGCTTTTGTGTAACATGCCTTGGAATCTTATTATATTTAGGTATATTTTCTTAGCGCATTTGTTTGGGACCTTGTGTTGTTTGGGAGCTGGCCTTTGAAACCTCAACTTTCCCTCAAATCAACCCTTGCCCAATAACGTAAACCCAAAATCAAACTAAAACCCTCAATTAACTGCAATAAATTGCAAGAATTTGACACCCAATTTAAGCTGACACCCTAGCCTGCGAAAACTGTTAATTTGAAACTCTAGCCCCAAAATTCAGCCTTCCAATTCCAAAATTCAGCCAAATTGACATTGACCCATTGATGTTAGCACAATTTGAGTTAAACCACTTAGAGATTTGCTGAATTGGAAGCAATTGTGTCGAATCGAACCTCAATTACTGTGTTTTCTGTTCTGCTGAAACCCTAGCCAACGAAACTGCTTGCTACTTCAGTTTGCAAGTTCTTCGCCTCTACCTTAGCTGTCGTTGCTTCATCTACTGTGTGATCTTTGGCCATGTTCACGAATGCAGAGATTGAGAAGCCTGTGAAAACCATAATGCCCATTTTGATGATTTCATGGGGAATTAAAAGACAACTGAAACAGGTTGAAGGGCGTTTTGAGCGTTTCAAGTAGAGCAAAAGCTGATGTTTGATGTTAGAGAAACTTAACGTGAAGTTTGATGGAGGTGAACCACCAAAGCGTGACAAATGGAAGTCAAAAACTACATCCCACACGCCTCCTTGATCACCACTTCATATTCCCTAAGTCGGTTCTAGTGCTCAGGTTAGTCCTGGACTTCGAACAGGCTTCTTCCCTCATTCGTCAAGTGTTGACCCAACAATACCATGCTTTTCGATGCGTCCCATCACTCATCCATATTATCCATACCCTCCAAGGGCTGCAAATTAGCCTAGGTTCTATCACCGGCCTCGATACGGCTATCCACAAAGATTTGATGCTGCTCCTCGGCATGATAACTATGGAGTCAAGATAAGTCTTCCTGAATTTACCGGTGAAGGTGATCCTAACACCTGTCTTGATTAGATTATGAATATGGAAAATGTTTTCATGGCGCAGAGTATTCCAGATGATGAGTGTGTTGCTTTTGCCCTTACTTGCTTGAAGGGTTATACTCATCAATGGTGGCAGCAACTACTATATCAACAGATAGGGTGATGTCTTGGACCAGTTTCTTGTTGGGAGGTGATGAAACGGCTATTGAATGACAAATTTGTACCTTTTAACTATGAGTGGAAGATGTATCACAAGTTAGCTGATTTGTCCCAAGATGAGAAAATGAGTGTTGATGCCTATGGTAGGTGTTGCTTAGATGAACTTGAAGGGCTTAGGGTGTATCGGTATTTGCCGGGATTAAAGAGGAACATTCGAGTCGACGTAGAGGATCTCCATTCTGTTGATCATGCTGCTTCTGTTGGTAGAAGTGAGGAGCAATGGAAATTTCATGAGGAGTGGTACAATGATTCTCTCATATCCCTCTAGAAATTCTTCATTCGCTTTGACACCAAGCCTCTTGTCGGTTCCTCTCCCTCTTAAGGTTCCTAGAAAGAAGCCACTCAAGTATTTTTTCCAGGGAATTGCTATAAATGTGGTGGAAAGCGTCCTAAAGCTAAAAAATGTCCTCGTTGTGCTCTTAAATTGACTTAAGAGGATGATAAGTATGGTCCTAATGACGAGGTGGTGTATCCAGTTGACGGTGATACCACTTCTGAAGGTGAAGAAGAGGAAGAGCATATGGTGAATGTTCTTAGTGGACCTTCAATCGATCCTCGTCCAGCCTCTCACACCTACTTTTCCATCAAGCTGACATTCTGAACCATCTGTGCTTGTTATGGTCAACCCTGGTGCTTCGTTAAATCCAGTCTTTTCCAGATTGGCTAAGGATTTTAAGCTGCCTACATGAAAAGTCGGAAACCTATTAAGATTCTCATTTATCAATCTCACCACCATAAGTTTGTTGACACTATGGTAGAAGACTTCCTCTATCCATGGTGTGCCATTCTTGACTTCCTGTTATGTAAGCAAGATGGATACATGCGATGCTCTTTTGGGACAGCCGTGGATGGCATCCATGATGTTATCTACCAATCGAAGATTAACGCTTTACTTGTGGAGCATCGCCTTGGTCCTTTGGTTATTCTTTTGCAGCCTCGGAGTCAGGTGCCAAGTTGACCTCATTCCCTAGTGCCTAATGTCTTCTTCTCCTTCATATCATTCGAGGACTAAGTGCAGTTTTCAAGAGGATGAGACTGAGAGAATTTATGTCCTGCCCCATCAAAGGAGTCCAAGCCCAAGGCCTGATTCTAACAGGTCATGGGTTCATGGATCTTCGTCATGCTCTTATGCTTCTTTTAGGCATAGTCCTAGGCAGAGTAGGAGTTGTTTTTGATATTTTATATTTTAGATTAGCGTTATCTTTTACGATCTTATTTGGAGTCTTCTATTAGGAAGTTAATTCTTTTCCAAGTTATGTTTTATCTTATAAATAGGGACCTTACGTATTGTTTTTTCTTCAGCTGTGGTTTATGAAATTTGAGTACTATTGAGTTTGGGAATTTTCTTGTGATCTCTTATCATTTTCATAGTTTATCTGATGAAAAAATCCTTCATTTGCAGGATGATATTGTTCCTCGGTTAAGTGCTGCTTCTTTGGCAAGGTTGAGAAATGAAATAATCCAGAGTGACTGGTGAGTAACTAATGCTAAGCCAGCCTTTAGCAG
>NCQV01077439.1:0-12309 GCA_002740545.1 Lophocereus schottii | reverse complement strand
TTTCTTTTCCAGACGATTAAAGCAATATCTTGGTAAATTGTCTCTACTTCTGTTGTGCAGTAGTGGTAGCTGTAGTAGTCAGTTAATGCTTTTCACATCTAATCCTCATAGGCCCTGCTATTTTGGGATTCTTTATGAGGATTGAGTTGAGTTCAGTTTGGTTTGTTTTTAATCAAGGGTAGATGTTACATGACCGTTTATGTGAAAAATATATGCATAACAATCCATATGCCCAGGTTGTCCTCGAAAATTGCCATCAGATGCATGCCAAATGGTTTTATACATCAAATCGTTTCCTGTTATTCTGCAGGATAAGCGTACTAGAGAAGGAAGACTGGAAAAGCGTAGTGGAATTTCTCAATAATGCAAAACAGGTCGTGACCTCTGTACAAGATGTGGCTCGAAAAGTTGCTGAATATGCAAAGTTTAGGAACGGGACAAACCCCTCTGGTATGAATTCTTTGGGCTCCAAAATTTCTCCCTTGGGCTGAGTTCTTGTTTTAAATCTTGGATCTTCAATTTTCCTTGGAAGTGTGATAGCCAAACCTGCATCTTCGGTTTGGGCTATGCCATTGATGAATGTATCTGAACGTATTCTCACTAAGTTAGCATATCTGGACTTTAAATCTCTCCACATAAGCCAAAGCAGCTAACCTTGGCATCCGTGCGACATCCCAAACAGACGTTTCCTCCGCTAACAAGACAATTGGAAGCCTCCCAAGCTCCAAGAAAACCACAGGTATAATGAATGAAGAAAAACCGGCTAGTTTCACGCACGAAGAGTTGTTTGTACCAGGGACTGTATACTACCTGAAGAGGAATACCGAGACACAAAAAGATGGCGGCAACAAGGGAAGTAAGAACATTGAGTACTACACACTTTGGAAAAGGGACTTCGGGCAGCATTTCCAGAGGATTTTGCTCTCGAGCAACCTAATTTCAGCTCACAAATGTGATAGCCACTACTACGCTCTCAGAGACGTGCTCAAAGGCTTGCCTGCATCCAGCAGCGAAGGTATTTTTTGACCACTCATGCTGCGTTAGCCAATCTTTCATTCTTCTTGTAAATATTTGTTGACAGTTGTATAACATTAGCACGCAGTAATTACCCGGGTCTAAGTCACCTATAGATTTATCCTTTGAAGCAAAATTTGAGTTCGTTTTTCTCATAAAATATGCCCATTTTTTAGGCAAAATAAACGATACTTCCGAGTGTACATACCCTTATAACTGCACGTGTTTTTTTTATCCACACGTACATTGTCTATTTAAGATACTTTGTCGTTGTGTATTCGCATGGCTCTTGTGATACGTACTTCTAAGGGCATGACATAGGAATTTAATTGCATTTTTTTGATGTTTCAGAGAGTGTTGTCAGTGGAAGATTTTCTTGTGTCGTTGATGAGTCATGAGTTGTTTGCGCCTTTACCTGCTTCTAATACCCAAGTCTTCTGTTGCTTTGACTTTGTTGTATGATTGATTCAGTAGTGTATTTGCTTTTACGAAAGGAAAGGGTGGCTACTGCCTACTTCTTCGACTGGAGCTAAAGCTGGTTGACTGAATTTTCCTAATTTGCAAAAGATTTGCATTGTTATTTTCATTTTAATTTATAAATTTCAGATGATATCAGGCTTGAGTGACATATCGAATCAACAAAATCAGTGCATCCTATTCTTGCAACAGATCCGTATATATGGTGATTAAATCTGCACAAGTGCTTGCAGGGGTAAGGTTGTCTGTGTCTGGATCTTCTTGAGCTTCGTAAAAGCAGGATTCATACTGATAATTGTTGCTGTTGGTGGTGGTGGTGATTAGCATGTTGTTTCCCACTTTGTCCCTTAGCTTGTACCACTTGCATGTTGAGCAAGTGTTGGCCAACACTCCCACTTTCCTCCCTCCCCACTCAGGTTCAAACTCGGGGGCACACACTTCTGCTTTGTGCAAAAATTGTGTGTTGGAGGCTTATGGGTTTAGGCTTCTGGCTTGGGCTTTACATCTCCTCCCCTTGCCTGTTAAGGTCTGTTGGGTACCCTGTGATAGGGGCCTTGTGGGCTAGCCCGCTTACCCTTGTTTTTTTTTTTAAAAAAGCTTGTACCACTTGCATTGTCAAGATTTGCAATAATACGAACAAGAAGTCATAGTTAGATAAAATAGTTAACTTATTGTTAGATGATCTCATTCAAAAATTCGTATAGGAAAAATTTGTAGTCAATTGTTTTGGGCAATTAATTAAAGTAGAGAACAATAGATCTTAGTTAGTAAAAAATTTGTATCATATTTTAGCCATGCGTGTTAGGTTATATTGCCATTGTGCTACAAGCAGTAAGACAAGCTAATCTAAACGAGGCAAGTTATTATGTGCACTCATGAGTATATGTTCCCGCATTTAATTTATATATGTTTTCTTCAGGTGTATTTGTCATATATTCTAACTTTTAATATATAGTTGCTTATGCGTCAAGCGTCATGTAAGAGTACATACACTCGAGAGTACATTATAGGTTTTCGAATCCAAATCAGGTTATTGGAGGAACACATGCTCTTTGAGGGTCAGCTCACATAAGTTGAAGTATGAAAAATATCCGTGTGTTGGATGTAATTATGAAAATATAGATACGTAACATGTGAGAGCATATGTTCTAGAAAGTATATAATAATTAGCATTATTGAACTAATACACAAACATGGAGAATATAGAGAAGATTAAGAAGGATTAAGACGATACGCCAAAGCTTGTAATAATTACGAGAAATAATTAAGCTTATCTTATTTTCAATATAGTGCTGAAAACCTTTCCGACCACGGCCTAATGTTGGAAGCTTACGGGGTAGCCTTGCAATTAGTGGCATCATCATTTAGAGTAGGGTTAATTAAGCTAATCTAGCGTTTCGTAGCATCCAAGAAAGGTGGCTAATCCTTTGCTTTCATGTGAAATTGAAGACTTGTTTAAATTTTATTTAATTGCCTTGCCACCATGTCAAATCAGAGGCATCCAAGTGTCTCGCGCTTGTGAATGCATAGAGACAAGATAGTTCATAGGCCAATAGCATAATTGTATCATTTGGTCATATATTAATATTAGTGTTGCCAAATTTCTATTTGTGATCATGATGTTTTATGATATGGACTGGCTTTTTTACTTGCTAATTATGCATTTTTTTTTTAAAAAAAAAGGGAAACTAGTGTTAGCCCTCTTGCGCTCCATGTAGACAAGGCTATTTAAGACAGGTTATAGCGTACAGTCAATGGGATATTACTTACTAGACCGAAAGACCTGTTAGGATAAAATCACCTCTATTTACGTATGTAGTTATATAATTAAGAAATGTCTCCTCTTCATTTCTGAACTTGAAATCTTCTGAATACCGGATGAGAGATGCTGCTATGGCAATTTTGTATTATCTTGACTTATCATGAAGACTTGAACTACTCCAAAACAGGTTGCCGAACTTGACCCAAGTATATTGTCTCTCAACAATTTTGTAAACTTTACTCCAATTTCTTTTTTCTCTTTATGCAAATTTGAAGCGAATAATTAAGAAAGATAAAAAGGAAAATATAAATTTAAACTCGAACTTTTCTTTTTATCATCTTAAAAAACTTCATTAAATAGTAGATATTTTTGGTAATAGTAGTGTCTTTCCTTAGTTAATTATCTTGAAATGACCATCTAATTGTTGTTAAGCGTATTTATTGCCATGGGGGGAGCATATATGTCAAGTGTCAACACACTTTCCCTCCTATATTTAGGGTTTGGACTTGGAAGAATTGCCTCCTATTCAAACAACATTTATAATAAACTATCAAGAGCTTAATTACGTAATTAACCTGCTCTAATGATAAATAGTCAACACTACATATAGGAGTTTGAAAATGAACCAATGGAAGTTTTGGAGTAATTCTCAATGATTAAGCAAAGGACATTGTCATTAGTCATTAATTAATACTGTTTTGTATCAGTGCATCCAAAAACTGCCTCTTCAATATACTCTACGCGGTTCCTCAACCAGCTAATTTGCAACTGTACATGGTGACATTGCATTCAATTTGGCATTTTATGCCCTGGACAATTGCATATAGATTTGGAAAAAGACATTTTGATCCACTTATTAGGTGTGGTTAATTAACCATTTGTTTTTGATTAAGAAAGTGTAATAATTAATAAACTAAATGTATGATGACTCTTTAGTTTGTCCATAGAATATTGTATTGTAGTAATTTGAAACTAAGCTAAAAAGTAAAAAATTCTCATAGAGGATGTTCTTTCTAATTTTTTATTGATAACTTATTATGGACTAGTGCTAATTAATGACATGAGTGCTGTTAGTGCTGATTAGCATTAATCTGTATTAAAATTAAAACTAGAAAATATGATTCAGTGTCCATCAGCATAACTAGTGGTGAGCTGTTTCTGTTCATGAATGCTTATGAATGTTAAATGCTGATGATAAATATCTATGATCTATATATTTGAAACTAAACAGATCCAACTTAATATCATTGCTATTTCAAGATAAGTTGGACTCTATTGGGGGACTTTATTAAATATAATTAGTGGACTAGCAACCCTAAAAATTGACCACTCTCCTACAATATCATCCAAGCATATAACTTACAGGTGCTCTAACAAAGAGATCCATAGAACTTCCCACACAAAGAACAATGAAATGCATAATATATAGTACATAGGTGAATTATAACTTAGAAGTGTCCTAGATATTAACCAGTCCTATATATGACACGTGCAATGGCCCCATTGGTAGTTAGGATGTCGGTTTGACTGGCCCATGCATGAAGACATTTCTAAGTTCTAACATCATTCTCTATCACTAGGCCATGCATATGTGGCCTCACGTTCCAATATTAAAATTGATGCCTTATTCAACAACAATCAATATGTCCTACATGACTACATATAATCACTAATCAAGTTTATCTCTATTGGTATATTATATAACCAATTTTAAGGATTTTGGCTTTTCCATTTTAAAATTAAGGATACTTTTGATTAGTTATGATTCTTATTAATTCTTCAATAAAGACGTCTTGACAATCTTTTTTTTCTTCGAAAAATACTTCGACATGTGTACATATATAGAAGTAATCTCAATGAAATTACATTTTGCAGTCCAAAAAAGTAAAAACAAACATGAAAACAATAGAATTTAGTACACATATAAGTGCAGCTTATATCTATAGAGGTAATGGTGACTATATCTGAATTTTTTTAGATCCGTGAAAGTGTAGCTCTATACTGAAAGGTGGTGGTGTTTTATTGTATATAAGTGTAGCTTATATTCTCTCGACTCACAGGAGTTGGAGGCCAAGTGGGAAGCAAAACATAAAAAGGGGAAGGGGGAAGAAAAGTCACATATGACTCTTAATCTTGTCGTTTAGCTTTATGTGTCTTAGTGATTACTTTTATTTATTTATTTGTTTTTTTTTTCCCAGTGGTGCCACCCCTGTGGTAGGTCAATGAGTGACCAATGAGAATCAAAGTTATAGCGGGCACGTGCAAAGCAGATGCCAATTGCCATGGGCCAGTTCTCAAAGTGCAAGGAACAAAGAAACCCCTTGAAAGTTGAAACTCATCATACCTAGCCATTTTCCTTTAATTGGTTACCTACCTCTTTTTTTTTTCTTTTTTTTTTTGAGTGAGCTGTTTTGGTTTTTAATTAGCTTTGTTTATCTATCTAACATGTTTTAGAGTATATATTCTCGTCGGTTGTAGAATGTCTTACTTAAAAATGCTATATCAGATCAACAGATCAATATCTATTAAGAAATTGTAACAGATCTGTAGATCTCTTCTCTAAGTTGCATACCGAAAGAACGAACGTGAGAAGACATGCGATCGGTATCAAGTAAGTATTTTTTATGTTAAGATTTTATTTTGACATTGAAGATTATATTTGTTTATGTCGAACATGTTTTGTAGATGTCATATGGCTAATTATCTAATGAATTCTTCCATTCTGTTGCAAAAAAGAATGCAAATTTATAAGATTGAAAAGCATAATTAATGGCTTGTTTTTTCAATTTATAATTAACCAATTTTTACTAATTACTTATGGACAATGCTGATTAGTGCTGTGAGTTTCAACTAATGCTGATTAGCGTTGATGCGTGTTGATTGATACTAGTCAATATAAATAAAAACTATGACTAATTAAGTGCTGATAAGTGTTGAGTCGAATATATAACTCATAAGTTATTTCTCAAGATAAGTTTAATATATTAAAAGTTTAATTTAAGTTAAAGTTAAAACATAAGTTTTCCAAAGGCACCAAGCCACTAATTAATCTTCAAATAAGTGGCAATGCTTTAATTTCGTCAACTCATTTACAACTCCAAAGCAATGATGTTTAATCTTAATTTGACCTTAAAAAGTATGATGGAACTACCACAAATAATTAAAGAAATAAAGAATCAAGTCAAAGGACTTGGTGAAGGACACCTGTAAAACCAATTATAATTATAATTATAACCAAAAAGTTCAACCACAATTAATTAGTTCCCCCAAAAAATAAAAAAGCAATATAAAATTACACTAAATTAAAAAAGAAGTTCATGTTTTCCAGTTGGTGCACACAGAAACACACATTGAGTAATAATATATTAAAGGGGTGTAATTAGTGCAACATGCATATCCAAAATTGTTTGAATTATAAAATAAAAGGACAAGATTAAAACAGCAAAACCAAAAAAAAGGTTTGATAGTTTTTTAAAGCTTAATTATCTTAAGTAAAATTTATTTATACATGTAGAAATTATTGAGGGTACGTACGTGGGTGTCCGTTAACTCGACAAATAAAGTCTTTGAAATTTGTTATCCGAAATCTCAATTTGAGTCCAGCCTATATTAATTTTTGTACCTCATTAATACTTTTAAAAAAAAATTAGAATCCGTACGGTAAAGAACATGATACACACGTGAAATCTGAAAAATAATCATACCAATCATGATCAGGTGGATCATGATTTGTTTAATCTTACATCTGTACCTTTAAAAAAATTAGACTAAAATAAATGCAAATACCATATGATATGTCTACAATTAATTATACTGTGTCGAAGTGTCCACCAACCTCCTCCATGGTCCAACTCTCTCCTCCTTCGTTTTGCCCCTCTTCAGCAATTTAATCCTCTGCCAACCATGTATTTACAAATTACAATTAAACATTTCAATATCTGTACAGTTAGAAAGGTCACTTTATGATAGGTTAATTTTGGCAATATCCAATGTATACACTGTTAATTGAAATAATAGATAACCAAAAAAATTAAATTTACGTACCAATAATAAAAATAGCCACTTTGGAATCCGAGAGGCTACTAACGTCACCATTTCTCCGCACCAAATTATGTAGACAGACGATAAGTTTGAGCTTAGATTAGATTTTAAATTAACCATACCTTTTGTTAAATGGATATACACCAGTAGTTTGATTTTAGACGGGTTTTAAATTTATAGAGGACACGTTCCAAGTCAAATATTATTTGTAGTTCGCATAATTACATCACACACACACAAAAAAAAAAACATACATAATTCACATCAACGCAATGGTATTTGCACAAGAACAAAGACTGCGTGGAAATCAACTTGGTGACTTTTATTCTAAGAAGATTCATATTGCATACACGTGATAATGTCAACTTAAAATATCTAATTCTAGTATGTGTTGCTTACTCCTTGGACTAATTAATTTGAATTTAATTAATTAAAATGCGCTTTTATTATTCTCCAATATAGAAGGGTTTTGCATAGATCTATAAACTTGACCTAAACTCATCAACTCCGATCTAGTAAAAATATAGAGTTGTGCTATCCAATAATCGACCTCTGAACAAGCTTTCTATCTTCCTATTCATTAGTTTAACTCTGGATAGATGAAGATTTATCGATCGATCATTATATATACAGTATATTAGGTCAACAGTTCTAATAATATGAAATATTCTCATCCAAGTTTATGGATTTGTGATGTGTGATAAAAGGGTTAGGCACTTGTACCCCATGAAATAATATGTGTATGTATAGATTTGTGTAATGCGAATTAGCTACCGTGGAATGACCTCCCCAGACCCCGGTAGGGGGTAAGGTTGTCTACAGTTGGATCTCCCCAGACCCCGTGAAAGCAAGACCTACACTGGGAGTTGTTGTTGTTGTTGTTGTTGTTGTTGGAATGACCTCCTTGATAAAAAGAAAATGAAAAAAAGAAAATAAAAATACACGAAAGAACCACGAGGAGGTCCAAATTGCCAGTGCGGACTACATAATTACAATTAATTAATTAATGTCCACTTGATTATTGATTAAGGGAGCTAATTTTCTTTTTCCTTTTTAGAGGAAGCAAATTATGAATTGAATTAATTAGAAAAGAAATACAAAAAAATCCTTAATATAATAATTTGTCCCCAAATTTATACATATTTTTACAATTTTTTAACAAAGAATTTTTGTTCAATTAACAGCAAAAATGAAAAATTGAACAAAATGTGCATTAGAGCTGTATATACAAAATGTGTATAGTTTACATCTTTCTCAAAGGTTGCCATAATTATTATGACAATTAGCCACTATACCTACATCAAAAGAGATTTAATAATTAAGATTATTATTCATATACCAGGTCTCGTACCTTTGGTTAATTATAGATCAAACGCCATCCCAAAAAATTTAAAAAAAGAAAGAAATAATGATAGAAAAACTTTTTTCCCGATGGTTATTTAGCAAAAAGATTAAGAAATTTTAGAATCTAAGGACCAAGTACCTAGAAAAACTTTATTCTTTGTAAGGCAATAATTAGCTCAATTTCAATTAATGAAAAATCAAATTAACAACCCCCCCAAAAAAAAGCCTTGAACTAAAAGGCTAGAGTGCAAATAGTTGGAAGATGATGTGTCCTTGCTGGTAGGTTTGAAAGAGTGGCACAAAGAATAAAAAAGCCAAGCAAATTCCTCTAATAATGGGATAATACAAAAGTTTTATGAGCTTCATCCTGTATTAATAAAGACATTAATTCTTATTTAATGAATTTATATATTACACAATATACTATGCTCTTTTTAAGTTGACATGACAACCCCCACCCCAACCCTCCAAGATAAAAAAAGAAAATTAAAAAAAAAATTCTTGTCTCAAAGATGTTTTATTTAATTAATTAAAGAAGTTGGGGTAGGGTTAATTTGATCATTAATTAATTGATTAATGGATTAATTAAACCCTTGTTTTAAATGATGATGCTTTCTTGTCTCAAGACCACTCCAATACTCATAGCAAAAGTGGCCAACAAGTACACATTGACATGACTGAGAAAGAAAAATGAAGCCATGAATGCTCCCATAAATTCATAAAGGAATGTTGGCTTCTATTCCATGCATGGCCCCATATTCGTACAACTTTGTCATCCAATCATAATAATCCCTTTAATTTGCTAGTCTTGTCATCATCTTAATCATCACAAATAATTACGCACACTTGCTCTCATGGGTACTTTGTAAATATGCTCTCAAATTAGCCACTTACATGCCTTGATGATTCATTAATTGTTATCGATATACATGGTAAGTATGGACATCTATTAGGCTCTTTATCTCAGAGGAGTCCAATGACCCAACAACCTAAGGATGAGGGTTAAGTAGCCATGCCCTGACCCAAGCAAGCCCAACTTACCCTTTCAAATCGCAGATAAATCTGAAAAATGAGGCCACCCAGTTTTGAACCTAGGTGGAAAAGACAACAGGGGGTAGTGATGCAGCTCATCGGCAGAGTATTATCGTCTATATATTATGTGTACGTTATTCTCAGTTATTTAAAATCTTGTGCATAATATCTACATGATTAGTTTAGGGTTAAACTAACCTCTATACATATGTTATAGTACATATGTCTTGAAAACTATTAATCTAGAAAGATCTTGATAATTATGTAGGAATGTGCATTGAAAATTGTTCAGCCTAGATATTATGCTTAGGAAAAGTTGCACTTAAAAAATATCTAGATTAATCTTGGTGAAGCTTTGGAAATCATCCAAGATATTGTCATGAAAAATTAATTAAGGGTAGATAATTTTGGAGCCTAGTTCACCTCCAATATGCATGTATGAATAGCAAAGTTAGTTTACAGTTGAATTAATCAATCAATCTACTATAATTCCAATCACAATTACTCTCTGCCACCATTACCAAATCATCACCATATTTAATTAAATCAACCCATAAACCAACTTCCAACATTATGTAATTAATGTTATCCAAGTTAGTTTATATATAGTTGAGTTGAGGACCTCTACTTTATATACTTCTGTAGTTTGAAGAGGAAATAATGCATATATTCAATCTCATTATTAGATAAGGTTAACCTCGTTTCGGCATATTTGATCTTCCCGCCATATAATAATTTAATTATTAACGTTTGAAATTTTAAATAATTAGATTGGATTTGGATCATATCTTTTCTGGATGGGTACATAAGATGTATGCTTGGAGCCTAAACAAGCTGGGACCAAGAGGGAGAAAGGGACCCGGCCTATATATTTGACCCAACCATCTAGAGGATCTCGTTACACAGTCACACACAGACATCTACTAGAAACATATACTCAAATTGTACCGAAATATAAAGAGTACTTTATAAAATTTTCGGGGATGGAGGAAGTATAATCAAACAATACCTTAGGTGGAGCTAGGGGGAGAAAGATACTCAAATTTAGTTTTAAAGTCCCTCTACTTTCAAAGGTTGCAACAAATTAAAGATGAAATCTTTGTATTTGTTTATTTATTTATGCTATTGTCACTAATTAAGAAACCAATTAAAATAAAGATAAAGGGAAGGGGGGAACCATGGGTAAGGTGAAATTATAGTGAGGAATACATATCATTGTTACCTAGTATATCCATATCATTGTTAATTAATACCAACACAAACTAGTTCAAGTGGTTTGACACTTATTTTCCTTAAGTAAGGTATCGGGTTCGAATCTTATGGATGAAAAAAATCTGTATTGGGAGAGCTCTATGTCTCTACCTCTTATTGAGCCAACAGTAATTCGACTCCAGTAAAATGAACGATTCAAGATCAAAAAAAATAATAATAAAATATCATTGTTAATTAAGGGGCTATAAGTTAGGAGTAGACAAAAGAGAAGAGGAAAGCTAAGGTCAATTTAGAGGTGTCACCATATAATTATAATTATAATAATTATATAGGTGGGGTCTAAATGCACATTTAGGAAAGGTGCGTGTACATGTTGGGTGCCATCGTGTGACACAAAAAAATGATCAAATAATTGAGTAATTAATTTAATAATAAAGATTAGACTATTTTTAACAATGCCTCCACCATTGCTTTACAAGTTGTCACCCTCCTGTACTTAATCAAATACACATGCAGGGAGATTACACATGACTTTTTACTTTTAAAGGACTATATTTCCAAGTCTTCCATATCCCACTCTCAGAATCTTTTATTTTTTGACCAACACAGATTAGTTTGAGTGGCTTATTACTTATTTTCTTTAAGTAAAGTCTAGAGTTCGAATCTTGTGAATGAAAAAAAAAATATGTGATGAAAGAGCTTTATCCCTTATTGGGTCAATAGTAACTCAACTCTAGTGGGAGAGAAGATCCAAGATTTTTTTAAAAAAACCTTTTATTTTGTTTCTATTTTAGAAGTTTCCCTCCTTTAATTTTCCCTCGGGACCTTCCTATATTTTTCTAAATTCCATATCAATATTCCATTTATGAATTGTCCGTGTTTTTTTGAATCCTTTGTTATAATGATTGATTAACAATGTATTTAATCTATCTCTCATGCATAATTAATACATACACATTAAATAGTTTAGTTGAGTTAAAATTATGCATGTATTAATTTTTACAATAAAGAGACAGATTAAATATATTATTAATCTCTCAAACCCTATTTTAAAGAGATTGATATTGGATATTATACTTTAATCAAAACCAAATATTTTATGCGGATACTTCTATCTATTGAGCTTTTATGAATATAATAAGTACCCAATTTTTGGTTTTTTCCACTAAATTATTACGATCTTTCCCCTCAGGTTATTCAGGTAGAACGACTAACTTTGTGTCAGAATTTATCAATGATAAAATGATAAAGTTTATGCACCAGATCGAGATTGATGATGGACACACGCTACACTACACTGTGCATGCCCACTATATTATATTTATTTAGTTATTAGGAATATACTAGTATAAAAATAATTATAATTAAATAGTTTGATTGGGCACAGCACAACTGATTTCAGTATGTCATTTTTTAGTTTAATTATT